>JBBPDA010000041.1:2220140-2231058 GCA_037974385.1 Arnoldichthys spilopterus
GTGTGTGTGTGTGTGTGTGTGAGTGTGTGTGTGAGTGTGTGTGTGTGTGTGTGTGAGTGTGTGTGTGAGTGTGTGTGTGTGTGTGTGTGTTTTTTCCCAGTGCTGTCAGTGGGCTGTCAGTGTGTGATTTATGGCTGCGAGACCCTCAGCAGTCCTCACTGCCAGTTCAGTATTGTTACAACTGACATCTAATGAGGCCCGACGTGCTTTCAACATCACAGCACTTAACACAAGCCTCCATCTCCGCCAGTCACGGAGAACTCCCCCCCAAACACACACACACACACACACACACACACACACCTCCCTGCCTCTCTCACTGCTGTGTATTCTCCACACGAGGATGGAGGGAAGCAGCAGAGAGGGAAAGAAAAAAAGAGAAACATCATACGAGTGCAAATAACATCATTATCATCTCCAGCAGCGTTACGAGGGTCTTACGAGCCCTCTCTTATGAAAAGGGACCCCATCATGCTCCGCCTGCTCTTGCCTGCACGAGCCCCTGACCTTTCACAAGCAACAAGGTCCATTTACTTGAAAACTGTACTTCAGTGCAGACGAATTTTCCTTCCTACGTGATTGGCCACGTTCTGTACGTCACCAGAGAAAAACCAATCACAGTAGAGAACGGTCAGTTAGCGTGGAAACCGCCAGCTCTACTGCTGAGGTAGTGTTACTGACTAACGTTGCACCGAGTGATGGGGGGAGAGGGAGGGCCATCCTACCCACCAGGGTAGTGAAGCGACTTGTCACTCTATCCAGCTCTCTCTCTCTCCTTCTCCTCGCCTCGTCACTCTATCCAGCTCTCTCTCTCTCTCCTTCTCCTCGCCTCGTCACTCTATCCAGCTCTCTCTCTCTCCTTCTCCTCGCCTCGTCACTCTATCCAGCTCTCTCTCTCTCCTTCTCCTCGCTTCGTCACTCTATCCAGCTCTCTCTTTCTCCTTCTCCTCGCCTCGTCACTCTATCCAGCTCTCTCTCTCTCTCTGTCTCGCTCCTCACCTTATCGCTCTGTCTGCTTCTCTCTCTTTCTCTCACCTTCTCTCTTCTCTTCTTTCTCCTTCTCTTCTCACGTTGCGCATCTCTCCTTCTCCTCGCCTCATCACTCTATCCAACTCTCTCTCTCTGTTTTGCTCCTCACCTTATTTCTCTCCTCTTTCTCTCACCTACTCTCTTCTCTTCTCTCTCCTTCTTTTTGCTTCTCTCTCTCTCTCTCTCTCTTTCTCTTCTCACCTTATCCCGCTTTCCACCTCTCTTGTGCCTCACTCTGTCACTGCCTTTCTCTCCCTCTCATCATTCTGCATGCACGTCTCTCCTTCCCCTCACCTCATCACTCTACCCAACCCATCTCTCTCTCTCTCTCTCTCTCTCTGTGTGTGTCTACCTGTCTCTTTCTCTGCAATTAAACCATGATTTGTCGAGTGAAGGGGCTGAAGCCGCAGAGCTGCACGACAGAGCTGGTGATGGGTCCCCACTGTAGCTCGTGCAGGGTGTCATGGTGGTGGTGGTGGCGGTGGGGCTCTGTGGCCGTGCGAAAGCGAGTAATGCAGGCTGAGAGGCTCACTTTGGCTCCACTCTCCTCCTCGTCTTGAATTTCGCTTCGGTTTCTCCGCGACCCGTCCGTTTCAGTCAGGACCCCTCGCCGTAATCACAAACAGAGTCGCTGGCAGCGGCACCCGCATACTCGCTCTGCTTCCCTGTCAGACGTGATTAATGGCGCCCGGCCCCCGGCGCGCCTCGCCTTGCCAGCCCCAGAGATGTTCCCTTGATACTTAATGAACTCTGACAAACTTCTTTTCTCTCATTGTGTTCTGCCAACTCTTCCCTCCCTCCCTCCCTCTCTCGTTCGCTCTATCTCTCTTCATTTAAAGATGCTCAACATAAATTTGCCACCGTGGCTCCAGAGCAGGTCACGCAGGGTTCTCACGTTTCCAGTGCAGTCGGGTGTGTTGAGGTGAGCTGTAGGACACTATGGTTGCAGGAGAATTCCACCAATGTCTCCTGGTAAGGCCGAACTGTTCACAGTGGTGGTGAATGGAACCAGACGTCTGGTCCCTCTAAAAGCCCCAAACAGGAAGTTCTTCCATGAAATGGTGACGCTGCCTGATGCCTGAGACATTGTTCTACCAGAGTTTGGAGAAGCTTTTGGGCCTAAAACTAAACCCATTCATGGTGGAGGGAAACGTGCAGTGCGTTGTGAGGCAAAATTTTCGCCCAGAGTGATTTAGTTCAGATCCACTTATTTATCATCATCAACATTCCACAGAAACACTGGAGCTTGTCCAGTCACACGTGGAGCTTCGCTGGGGGTGGAGAGGAGATAAAATGCCTATATTTGTGACATCTGGTTCCCCATCTGATTCACCATCACTGTAGAGCAAACCAAACCCACTCTGGATGACACCTCAACCAATGGTTTTGAGGACGGGATGGTCAGGGGGTGCTGGGGGATGGTTGTAAATGTAGGGGGTGGTCCTGGTATGCTTTGGGCCAGGTGGGGGCGGTGGTCAGTGATGGACAAATACTTTGTCAAAAAATTGGATAATTTGGCATAAGACCTGGCAACCAAAGGCTCACTGATGCATATGGGGAGTGAAGGCTAGTCTGTCTGCACTGATCCCACAGAGGAGCTACAGTGGTTTAAAAAATGAATGCTGACTGTGATAGAAAGGGGAGTCAGAACACAGTGCAATATTAGGCAGGTGGTGTTAATGTTGTGGCCGATCGGTGTGTATATATAGTATTTATGTATTAGGTCATCGACATGGTTATTGTAGCTGATAACTTTGTCTTTGGCGCCATCTGCCGGCCAGCGACGCGAACTACAGGGGAGAGGAGTGTGACGAAAGACGCACGAAGCCACAGAGCTTTTGCCATGGCACCTAGATAATCAACTCATTTACAGTCCACTACAGCCTTCGTTGGGGGATTAACGGAAAGACTCGTGACAGGTACTACTTTCCTACACGGTTTCCAGATATATTCAACCGCACGATTTGATCAGAAACTGATTAATGTCCTTTTTTGACATTAAGGAGACTGAATACGGAAGAGCTGCAGGAGAAAACTTAGCGTGATTCAGCCTAGCTAACATTAGCCTGCTAGCGGTGCTAACGTTAGCACTCAAGGTACAATCCAGCTTTATTGACGTTTTACTTAAAGTACGACTATTGCCCGGAAGTTTTCGAGATTTTATTTTTATTGTGAAGTTTCCCTAACCAAAACATTCTGAGGTGTCTGCTTGGTTTATGTCACAGGCTACTATTCAGCTGGCTAGCTCAGCTCAGCTAGTGTGTTGTGTATGTAATGTAGCTTGTTTAACACAGTTTACATGGCAGAAATGTACACAAAATACGAAACATTGTAGTTCTGTTATCTCCAGAACGTCTGGTCAGAGTTTTTTAAGCGTGTAAGATGTGTATATTAAGGGAAAACAGGCGGATCTCCAAGGCCAAAGATAGTTTTGTTTTTATTGGCTAATTCTGGTGCAGAGCAGGTTAGCAACACATTGACCAAGGTGTGTTAGAGGTGATTTTAAGAGAGGAGTCACCACAAAACAAAAAGAAAGAAAGAATGGGTCGCTGTTTAATGGCAAAGACAATACTGACCACTATGAATCTCCAAGATTGCAGAAATTAGCCCTGTTTTACTCTTTTTAAGGAAAACTCTAATTACCTTTCCTTCATAGTACAGTTAGCCAAGACATGTTGGGTATGAAGTTTGCAGCTTTAGTTTTCCACCAGACCTACATAGCTATGCTTCTCCAACCTCTTTTTCTTCTACACCGATCAGTCATAACATTAACCTCACCTGCCTAATAGTGAGCAGGTCCCTCGTGCTGCTGAAACAGCTGTGATTGTGGTGCACTGTGTGTTCTCACCCCTTTCTATCAGTCACCATTCACTTTTTAAACCACAGTAGCTCTTCTGGGGAATCAGACCGGACGGGCTAGCCTTCACTCTCCACATGCATCAGTGAGATTTGGGTGCCCACGACCCTGTCGCTGATTCACCAGTTGTCCTTTCTTGGAACACTATTACCTTTCTTGGAATACTGCACACCTGGAACACAAGACTTGCCAATTCGGAGATGCTCTAGCCATCACAGCTTGTCCCTCAGATCCTTATGCTTCAGACACATCAGCTTCAAGAACTCACTGTTCACTTGCTGCAACCCGTCAAAAGGAACCACTGTAACAAGGTCATCAGTGTTACTTCACCTGCCAGTGGCCTTAATGTTGTGGATCACCTGTGTTATTTTACAGACAGCTTATAGTTCAGGGATGAAACGAAAGGGATGTGTTAAAAAACAAGCGCCAGAGAAGTTCTCGCTTCCATGAATTCGCACACACATTACCTAGGCAGATAGTTAAGCTAGACAGCAAGTGACAGCATTAACTGATGTTTTTTAATCCAGTACAAATTAGTCTAATACCCCCAGATGTCCAGATAAGATCTTCACCTTCAGGCCCATATGGTGCTGCTTTATGCTAATCCTCTTAGATCCCAAAAAGGTCCTGACCCTGCATGTCACCTGAGTGCAAGTAATGGGTCAAGAAGAAAATTGAATTGCCGTCCTGTCCATGTATGTGTACAGCCTAGTGAAATACATGAAGCAGATACGCAGCCACAAATAAAACCACTGACAGGTAGGCAGTGGTGGCCTAGTGGTTAAGACCTTGCCTTAGGGACATGAAGGGTCAAGTCCCAGCTCGGGCACTACTGAGGTACCCTTGAGCAAGGTACCATTCCATTACCCTGCTCCCGGGGCCCTGTTGATAGCTGCCAGCTGCTCTGATGTGATCTAACTAGACAGACTAGCCTTCACTCCCCACATGCACTAGTGAGCCTCAGGTGCCCAAGACTCTGTCTCTGATTCCCTTGTCGTCCTTCCTTGGATCAGTTTTGGTAGGTACTTACTACTGCATACCTGGAACACACAAGACCTGGCGTTTTGGAGACGCTCTGACTTAGTCGTCTAGTCATCACAATAAGACCCTTGTCAAAGTAGCTCAGATCCATACTCTCGCCCATTTTTCCTGCACCCCCAGAAACGGGGCCATTGTCATTCACCTATAGTGGTGTTAATGTTATGGCTGATTGGTTTATATCAGTTTTTTGTCAATTAATTGAAAGGTATAAATCTACATAACTGAGCAATAATAAACTAGAGGTTAGAGTTAAATGAAAACATTGTCAGCTGTAATTACTTCTCATTTAAACCAAGTTATCATGGCTGCCACAAAAAAATGTTTCGCCTGTATTTAATTCACTCGACATGTTTGTTTAATGTTCTGAATTTTTTAGTTCTAATAATATGTTAATATCTACATTTTTCTGCGTCTCTTCACTATATGTTTCCTTCAGGATGACACTGGGTGCGGTAGCCTCAGTAATACTGGCCATCGGAGGGGCAGCACTATTTTCTTCAGTTCACAAGATCGAGGAAGGACACACTGGTGTTTACTACAGGTGAGACCGTCTCATTTAAAGGGTACACTAATATTTTCACATTTCAAATATGTTTAAAATATTTTAAAAGTCCCTATCTGACCTTATTCCCATCTTTTATTTTTAAGAGGTCTTCTGTTAACATTTTCATGGGTTTATGCACCAAAAAGATCCTTAATTTTACTTTTTAACATGACAATTTCAATCTATCCTTATCCCGTAGAACAGGGGTCTCAAACTCCAGTCCTGGAAGGCCAGTGTCCAGCACAGTATGGTGAATTTGAGTGTGTTTAAGGAGGGGAAGTACTAAGTAGTGCTGGACACTGGCCCTCCAGGACTGGAGTTTGACACCCCTGGCATAGAATGAAATGTCTGTGCCTCTAAGACTTCTAGTCACGTGAAAAAATAAGTACACCCCATGCAAACCTTTTTTCTTCAACATATTTGAACAAGTATTTTACCCTTTTTAATACAGTGCCTACAGATAATGGTGATATGCTTGAACAAAACCACAAGGGAAAGTATCTTTTTCAATCAGATAGTGGTTCACTGTGGATAAAGTAAGTACACCCAGAAATAACTTCTTGTAGGCATTTTGCATGATTGTCCACCACTCTCTGACATTGGCTTGCTGAAATTTTCGACCATTGTTCCAGGCAAAATTCCTAATGTTCAAGAGCAATGTTTACATAGTATATCAAGCTTTTACTTTAGATAAGTAAGAAAACGTTGGCTGTCCATGATACAAGCCCATGAACATTTCTCAGCCATTGCATTTGCATCTTTTCCGATATTCATTCAGGAAAAGCAATGATATTCCAGTGTGCAAGATTACCTGGTTTAGCAAAGCAGTGATTATATCCAGCAAATGGTACTATGGCTCCTGGCTTTTGCAAACTGCATGGCTAAATCCTCACACACTCAACTCATTACGTGTGGAGTAGGTCAGTAGGTAGACTTCCTTTTCCTGACACTGTAGACACACTGTTCTCTATAAACATGGATCACAGTTTGGACAACATTCAGGCATCATGGTGGCTACAGCTACCGTTTTCTCCATTTGTCCATTGTTATAGAAAACAGAATGTCAGTCTGTCAAACAGGTATGTCTAGGCTGATTGACTGTGTATTAAGGTACTGGAAATTGGATATTTGGCTAAACAGCTCCTTCTTTGTGTTCTTGGTCAGGGGCGGAGCTCTGCTGACAACCACGAGTGGTCCAGGGTTCCACCTGATGCTGCCGTTTATCACCACATTCAAGTCTGTACAGGTGAGAAAGATACACCTTTCGTACTTCGGTGGTTTAGGTCATTTTATTAGTCAACGTTCCAAAGAAAGAAACCCAGAGAGACAGACTGACAGATAGACAGACAAGCAAGCCTTGTAGTTCATTATTTTATGTTTCAGACATGTAAAAAGGTAAAAGGACCTCTTGTGAAGGACATGAGAAAATGTGAACACGTGAAGCACTTAGTCTGGGAAGTAAGGGATTAATAACAATATTATAAATGGAGAAATAAACAAATCAGTTGATATTTGATATGGGTAGCTTAGCCGTTTCCAGTGCTCACTTGAAGGAAATCCAAGAAGGTGTGAAATTTGGGCTTGTCAGCCACTCAGGAACAGCCTGAAAGACCCATTAGGTCTTTAAATGTAATTTATTTTTTTACCTCTGTGCCTTCAATCGCAGGAAATAGCTTTCGAGGCAAGCAAAGGTATGAAAAATGAAGCAGTTAGTTCTCACTAGCAGTGCCAACATTCCTCTTTTGACTCCTTCTTGTGTTGGGATTGATGGTCAAGTTGTCATGCTTCACAAGACAGGATCCCTGAATGAAGAATGCACTCTTATATTATACGCCCCACTGTATTTCCCATGTCTCCATTTATCTGTAATGCAATACTTCGATTCTTATCAGGTGTTCAGGACTGTAGGTGAGCGAACAAAACTCATTTCAAGGATGTCTATGGCAAGATGGAAGCATCCCAGAGATGGGAGCTTATTTATCATCACATTCCAGACATTTGGGGTTTACAAGTGACACAAAAATATGGTTTAAAAACAACAATCAGCTCAGCCCATCCTCATGAAAGGGATTCAGTAACTGATTAATTGGCTCTTCACTCACCACAAGAAAACCATAGGAACCATAGGAAATATTTGAAAGGAAATATGAAAAAATACATCATACCAATATAATACATATGCCAAAAACAAACTTAGCAAAAAACAGCACTTTGGTTATCGAGGAGAGAGCTAAGCAAGCTCTTCCATTGGTTAGACCTTCAGGAGCTAGACTAAAGGCCTTAATATTTAGATTAACAATGTAATTAGGAAGTGACTGGGGGATTTTTAATGGGAGGGATCAATAATAGAAAAAACAAGTAGCACTTTAAACTTGATGGTCAAAGTGCAATGTTTGTGGTGGGCCAAGTGCCAAATAGATAATAAATGGTATACAGATAATATTTTAAGTTTATTATAGAATTTTATACCATATTTTGTTGCCACGATATTAAAATAATTGAAATTAATAAGCGATCTATATGAGATGAGACCTACATGAGAACGAACGTACAGCATAACAACTTAAGGGCTTACGCTTTAAACAGCAAATGTAGGAATTTCAGTGAGTCCATCCGTCCGTCCGTCCATCCGTCCGTCCGTCCATCCGTCCGTCCGCCCATCCGTCCGTCTGTCCGTCCATCCATCCATCCATCCAACCATCCATCCATCCATCCATCCATCCATCCATCCATCCATCCATCCATCCATCCATCTTCTGGGTTCAGCAGAGATGCCCAGACATCCCATACTTCTATTTAATGGCCTGAACTGAAGGCTCAGTTCCAGTATTCAAGGTTGTCACATCAGTGTAATCTGTTCACACACGGCATTAACATGACTCGGGTGATCCGAGCACAAATAAAAAGGTGTGAACACGTTGAAATCTGATTGCTCTGGACATGCTCTGGGCCACACTGAACAGGTTAAATGTCGTTTTCTTTTCATTTCTGGCAGACTTGGACGGGAATTTCGTCATTGCCTGCGACTGGTTAAAAAAACAACATATTTGGTCTTTTCAAACACAAATGATGCCTGTGTTTGTTTGCCTATAGTGTGGGGACAGTTTGTTAGTGCAAGTGTTTCACTGACAAACCATCTGTCAACTAAAAACCTTTTTTGATTACAGACCACTCTGCAGACAGATGAAGTTAAGAATGTTCCTTGTGGCACAGGGTAAGATGACCCAACCTTTTTAACACTTGTGTCTATGTGCATTTGCTGTGTTCAACAGATTTAAACTCACAAGCTTCTTAATTAGCTTATGTCATACATCATAGGCTCACTATTCATGACTGCAGTCCCAGTAAAATTGCTTTTATTCATTTAAATGACCTCTATACCTCTGCATTCAGTGTTTCTTCTGAATCCAAGGGGATTAATAGCATCTTTACTGCAGTAACACTTCTACTCTTCTGGAGCTGAGATGTTGGAACAATGCTGTGACGAATTGATGGCATTCATGTAACATTATTGCGGTCAGGTACCAATGCTGGCGTATTCACTCTGGACACCAATCCAACTTATTTCATAAATACCTGATAGAGCTCCAGCAGTCCAGAGAACTCTACAACCCTATCTTGGAGGGGTTTATACCCCTTTAGCTGGCGTATGGCATTTGACATGGTGACCTCACGATTATGTGCGGCTGTCATTCTGTCGGTCTTGGCCTATAGAGGTTAGAGCTGTGTGTGCACTGAACAATGGCATCTGCAATGGGTTCACTATAAATTTGCTGAAGATAAAAAACCCTCTCAATATCATTTGGGAACTCTTGAGCAGCCTCACATGAGCCTAAGGTCACCAGGCACAATGTCAAGCTTATCTAGATACATTTTATGTCCCCCAGCATTGGGCTGTGGACTTCTCTGGAGTGATGGTGGTATCAAGGTAGGAAATCCCAAAGATTTTATTTACCATACTGTAAAAAAAAACTGAAACTGACTTGGAGAAGTCACCAGCAGAGGTCAGTATTGGTGAGAAAGATGACTGAGAGTGTTGAAATAAACGACTGAGAGTGTTGAAATAAACGAAAGGGCAATTTTTAATCTTCTCAACCAGGAGAACTTTCTTTCAAACCTCCACACTAGTGACCCTGTTTATTCAGAAGATTCTGGAGTTCACGATGTATGATGGCTCACTTTTTGTGGGCAGCGGTGGCCTAGTGGTTAGGACACTGCCTTTGAGACCTGAAGGTCTCAGGTTCGAGTCCCGGCCCGGGCACTACTGAGGTAGCCTTGAGCAAGGTACCGTCCCGCTACACTGCTCCCCGGGCGCTGTTGGTAGCTGCCCGCTGTTCCACGTGTGCAAGTGTGATGGGTTAAATGCCGAGGTCACACTTTGTGGTGGTGCTCGAGTGTGTTCACAATGACAAATAGTCATAAGCATAAGTGGCTGCAATCACATCCTCACAGCAATGATTGAACACCTAAAGCTTTCCCAAGAGACAGAGGTTTTCGTGCCACAAAAGATGGCAAACTCCATTTGTTTCATCATATTATGGTCTACAAACTGTCCGGCATGTTCTTAATGCCACGGAAATGTCCAGAACGTTCCCACTGTTAGTAGTATTAATTATAATATTTCCCTTCAGTTTGTTCCCCACTAGAAGTACTCTTTCCTGTTCTTTCTGCCTTTGTTCATATGCTTCTGTTTTCCTGTTTTCAGTGGAGGCGTCATGATCTACTTTGATCGGATAGAGGTGGTGAATTACCTCGTTCCTTCAGCTGGTAAAGCCTTCAGCTGGTTTTTTTTTTTTTATTTTGAGGACAGTGAATATAGTGTTTAAAGTTTTCAATCTGTGGGTAGTGATGTGAGTGTAGAGGTTGCTGTGTATGTAGTGTTTTACCATTTTTTACCTATTAATCTTCTCCTCTCCCACAGTGTATGGCATTGTAAGAAACTTCACAGTGGATTATGACAAGGCTCTAATCTTCAACAAAGTGCACCACGAGCTGAACCAGTTCTGCAGTGTGCACACGCTTCAAGAAGTCTATATAGGCCTGTTTGGTAAGATACAAGCCATTCATTACATTTTTTACAGTCTGCACTGTAATAATTATGGAGGCATTGTTGTTCGGTATGAATCTACAGTGTGGCAATAGTAAATGCTGAGGGAGTTTAATCCAGTTTAAATCTGCTCTGTGTGTGTGTGTGTGTGTGTGTGTGTGTGTGTGTGTGTGTGTGTGTGTGTTTACGGTATGACAGTAGTATTTGTGGATTTAATCCAGTATGAATCTGCAGTGTGTGTATATTGTACAGTGTAGCAGTAATAAACATGGAGGGATTTTAACCCAGTATGAATCTGCAGTGTGTGTATATTGTACAGTGTAGCAGTAATAAACATGGAGGGATTTTAATCCAGTATGAATCTGCAGTGTGTGTATATTGTACAGTGTGGCAGTAATAA
>JBBPDA010000041.1:2237738-2251340 GCA_037974385.1 Arnoldichthys spilopterus
GGGTTAAATGCAGAGGTCGCATTTCGTTGTGGTGCTTGAGTGTGTTCACAATGACAAATAGTCACTTTCACTTCATACTGGAAATTGTCAAATTTTGCTTGGAACAGCCTCTTGCACATTAACATTCCTCCTCCTGTAAGGTTAACATGTTGAAGGTATGATGTTTGGTTCAGACGGTGACAAAGTGCTTATTTTATTTAGGATGCAATTGCTCTTTATTTTCACACTTTCCCTAATCATTCTGTTTATACACCTTTGGGTAGTAACTAAACTTGGAAAAAAAGCAAATTGAAACAAAAAAATGAAACTTAAACTGACAAGATTATTTCTTTTGGCAAAGTCTAAAACTACCTCATGGTATGTGAATGGAAGCTAAATATTTGAGTTAGAAGCTAAAAGCTTGTAAAATGTTTTTATTTCATCTAGGAGTTTAATGCTAGCCTTACATTAATATTGACAAAGATACCTTAAACAATGCTTTCTCTCACAGTTCACTTTATTTACAGTCATGACAGGTGATACAATGCACATACATCACAATTTCAATGGCCTATTAGCGAAGCGCACTGAAAGTCCCAAAAACATGAATGAGTGAAGGCAGAGACAAATGTTTTTTAGGAGCAGTGGCATGATACTGCAGGACTGTGCATTAGGCAGATCCCTGAATGTGGTCATTAGCTTCCAGTTTCCCATGGCTTAGGATCCATCTGACACGTGTGAACTGTGGCCCAGGGCCAGATAACTGCTGCTGTCAATGGAACATTAAAAGTTATGATTGGTTCTCCCCCCTAAGAACTGTTTAAAGAAGGAGCCCTGGCGTTTAAATAAAGAGTATCATGTCTAAAAATATCTGGTGGTTTTTGGAGTGGTCAGCGTGGGTGGGTTTATTGGGGGGGTTATATGATCTGCACAGGATCTGCAAAAAAAGTCACAGCATCTGCTCAAACAGGAAAACAGCATTTGGCTGCTTGAGAGCAATTCATTAAAGCGGCTAAGACATTGTTTCCTGATTTTGAAGCATTTTACAAGCATCCGTGGAGCCGAACAGCATGTCTTTAACTTCACCAAAGTGTATCTACATGAATTTCATTATGAGGTTATGCAAATTATGTTTGTAATGTGTTTTATTTACATATATTGCTATACAAATATGACTTAAAGGACAAAATAAAATCAATAAATTAATCAATAAATAGGCATTTGTCTTAAAGCAGCAGTACAAAAACCATAGTTCAGTTCCGTGATGTGGACAGGTTTGCAGAAACCTCCATTTTGACATTTTGATAGCTCGTATATTGGCAGCTTATAAGGCAATGTAATTCTCCTGATTTGTCTTAACATGTGACAAATAAGGTCCCCAGGAGAGTCAGTGTTACTCAACATGCTGAAAACAAAATGCTTTTCTACCTTCCCTCAAAGGGAAAGTTGTAGCACAAGCCTACTACAAAGTAAAAACTAGCAGTGCCTGTTAACATCACGTTGCTTAACATTTTTGGTCAAACAATCTCTAACAATTCCCCTGTATATGATATCTTGCTGTAGAGACATTATGTAGCTAGCCTCTACTTTTTCCTAAACTCCAGAATGTTGCTAGCAATACATGAAGACAGAAAAGGGTAAGAATCCTGCTAATCTATACCTGTTGGCTATGATTCATTGTTATCATCTTACATGACTTATGGTCCCACAATTTTTGGACAATTGTCATCTGTTCTCTTGGTTTGGGAGTTCTTCACTTGGAATCAGATCCTTTCAAAGGTAGGCTGAGAGACAAAGGTGCGACACTGAAGAGTCTGGCCAAAGGCGAAGAGAAGGGGGGAAGGGAAAAGAGAGGGATAAGTAACATGGGTGTCCATAAATGATAAATTCCTCTCTGGCAGACCAGATTGGTGTCAGGAAGTTGAAGTAAAGTCTGGAATCTCGACAGGCTTCGCTCCCACCTCCCCAGCTCCTTGGAATGGCTACTTGCATGTTTCTCAGCCCCCAACACCTTCTTATCACACACCAGTCCAGGGCTGGAGAGCTCAGTTCACACGGCACGCAAGGCAACAAGGAACAAAAATAACCCCATAATCCCCATGCCTTTACCTCCTTATATCCACCCCCACCCTCGTAATGCTAACTGCTGCTCGGACAATGGAAAGAGTATGTTTTTTTCCCCAGAGTATTGTTGTTTGTTCTCTGGGACCTGATAGTATAGTGTCTAGCAAAAGTGCTTTTTACTTTCTGAATTCCAGTCAATGGTAATGTAAGGCATGAGGACAAATATTTCTCTTTGCTCAGAGCCAAAGGAGAAAAACCCTCAGCTGAGCATTCGAAATTCAGTAATACCCAATCAGGCTAAAGGGTCTTAACTGTGGTTAGACTAAGGAACCTTCCTAGCTCATAGTATCTGGGCCTCTTTTACAAAGAGTACATGGCACTTTTCACCGCACGCAAACATGTCCAGATAGTGTCCGCGTAAAACCCCACTCAGAGTTTTTCTCATCGTCCAAGACAACATCTCACTCCAGATCATTCTGGTTAGTTTCACACATTTCCTTCCCTTGAAAGACTTTCCAGATAACAAAGTTGCTTTGCCTCGTATCAATTGCATTCAGCTGATCAGGAAACTGCATATTGACACAGGGCTGAAGGGAGGCTTGCAGATATGATGACGAGGAGACTGGATCTAGGCGGTTTTTGCAGGCATCTTGCCTCGGCAAGTGTCACTTGAATGACCCTATGGCACGTAGAGTTCACAGGCTCCATAAACTCAAGCTTTCATGTTTGGGAGATGCCCACTTAGAGAGATCCAGGGGACACATGGTGTAACTGGCAAGACGATCCACAGTTAAAGCCTCAGCCATTATGTTTTGGGTGTAACTTGATTCGTGCTGCTACTGGATAAAGATGTCCCTGTAAAATAATGACTTTGGTACTAAGACCTCTTTAGGAACAGTGGGTTTATTCTTGATAAGTTATTGCACTACATCAGGAGTAGCTCTGCTATATTATATTCCACTCGATTAGAGATTGGTCAAGAGTTATCAAGACATGCTGTCTTCTTGTCTCTTACTTTTCATGTTCCCATTCATCTGTTCCTGAAATGAACATGAACTACACTTTCTCACAAAAGGCCAAATCTAAATATAACCACTAAGTGCAATGTTACGACACACTAGATTATAATGCCAAATGTTTCCCAACTTCTTGTCCCCATGTAATGTCATGTACAAAAGCATCTGTAGATGAGTCTAGAAGGTTCTAGATTTTGTGTAGGATTATAAATGTACAAGGAACTGTCCTTCTTAAGTGGGACGTCTTCTGTCTTGATTTTGGCCTGTTACATTGAGGCTACTTCCATCTGATTTACAGTTTCTGTACAGCCTCTTCCTCTGTCAAAGTAAGACATCAAAAGGTTCCCATTTCTCTCAGTGTCTTTGGCCACGTGCAACCACTTTCCTGTCAAACCCTCTCTGCACTATCTACAACCACACTCTGCCACCACCATACCTTCGAATTTATACTGGTAGGTGACCACACCAGCATCGTCCAGGTAGAGCAGAGAGATAGGATCAAGTTTAGTTGGGACGCAGCAGGCTCTGGACACCTTGTCTGGGCTTTTGATGCTGACCAGTGTCTGCACAATTGCATGCTTGGTGGGTGTGACATGTTTGGTCAATGGGTAGGTACAAATTCCTGTGCATTCATATGCCTCATAGCCTTGAGGCTCTAAGATCCAAGAGTCCCAGCCGATGTCTTTGAAGTCGACATAAAGGGGGCTCTTCTTACACTGGTTGCCCTTTGCATTCCTTCGAATCCTGGAGGCAGTATCATAGATAAGGTTGGACCGCATCTGCAGGAGAGCTTCTTCATCCACGTCCTCCTCCTTGTTTTGTCCTCCCTGTCCCATAGTCCCCAGTTCTTCCCAGAGATCCGTGAGCTCCAGCTCCAGGTTATCATTCAGCTCTGGACTGGTCGTTTCATGCTTGATCATCTCGCTCAACTCCTGTTTGTCTCCTCTGTGGTCGCCGCTCTGGTCATTGGAGAACACAATCATAAGCGGTTTGTGTCTCTCTTCTGGGCTGGTGTCAATTTCCATGTGCCCACCTGAGGTGGGTCCTCCAACCTCCGACTCGTTCTGTCCACCCATGTTCTGTGAGTTCAGACTTGCAATGTGGACTTCTAGTCTGTGGGTGGTACCATATTCAGCCTTGCGCCAGTGATGCACGGCAGCAGTCATGTCGAATGACTGCCATCCATCGTCCATGCCATAAACCTGCCGCGAGGCCAACTCCACCAGCTCCTGTCCTCCTTCCTCAAACACATCCCCTCGTCCTGGCTGAGTGCTGTTTGCGCCTTCTTGCACCACCTCATAAATGGACACCTTGCGGTCAACACCAGCATACAGGTGCCGGTCGGCCTGGACGAGGGTGTAGAGGCGCAACTCTGCAGCCATGACCCGTTCGTGATGTGGAACAGAAACGTTGAAGAGAAGGGGGTGACGCCTCACTCCATCGCTACCCACATTGCATGGGGAAGAGTCTGCAAAAGCATCAGTGACAACAACAACCACATATTAGCAAAGACCTAAATGGGTTTCTCAGTTAATAATAACCAACAGGAGAAAAAAAATTGCTATTTGCTAAAATGCTGTAATTAAACGAAATTTCAAAATCCTCATTTGGTTTTTGAACTGACCTTCACACACCTCGTTTTGCAGTTGTGGACAGAATCAGTTAATATTTTTAAAGAATTTTAGTTAATATTTTTTTTGTTTCTAAAATGTAAGGACCTTAATATGATTCAGTACCAAGCATCAAGAAAATCTTTTAATTAAAAATAAACAGAGAATATCAACAGTAACCATTTCAATAGGAACAACCCGTCACTTTCACGCCAAAGCTTCCTAAGAAGACAGAATAAATAGATCTATCAGAAAAATGAAAAAAAAAAATATTACCTTCATTTTTGTAGCTGCGTACAATGTTGGCGGATGGCATGGCCGTACGGTCATTAGCGAACCGGTTGTACAGCTCCAGCATGTATTCTGGGGGCTCCACTCGAGGTGCCCCGGGCTGCAAGGATGGCCCGTGGCCTGACAGATTGAAGGTGCGTAGGAACTGACCCCGCAGATTCTCCAGCAGACTCTGCATGTCTACTTCGCTGTCTTGCTCCAGAAAAGAGGGGTCCACTATCCCTCCACGTCCATCATCTAGCCCCGGGGCAGGGCGATGCCTCTCCGGGGAACTGATGGGACTGGTCTCCCCGGAGAGAGGCCCCAAGAGGAGCAGGAGGAAGGGGAGAAAAGGCGTGGTGACCGTCAACCGACATTTCCAAACCCCAGTGCCAGCCATGCTTAGAGGCGAAAGGGGTGTGGGAAGTGTATATCAGCTGTAGGTGCTCTCCAATGTGCAGGAGGTCTTACTCAAGAAGAGAGTCCAAGTGGATCCAGGGAGCAACACTAATTCCAAGTCAAGTTTGATTTTGAAGAGCTTGCAAAAGGTCCCTCTGTGTACCCGCTGATCCTGGTGGCTCTCGATTGTTCTTGTCCAGAAGTGAGGTACTGGTGTTGCGCTGGATGGCTCAAGGGCTCTGGCCTGTTCTGGCTATGTGGAGCTGGACACTGGTCACAGTTCAGTAGTGCTCCTATTCCAGATCTCAGGGAATTTATTCCTCCATACACCTTTTGATGTGTGTTTGATGTCTGAAGAGTTTAGCTTGAAGGGTGGCTTCACTGAGCTCTACTGTGGCATCTCTTTTCTTCTTTTCTTGTGTTTTTTCCTCTCTCTCTCTCTCTCTCTCTCTCTCTCTCTTGCTCTCTTGCTCACTATCTCTTGCTTTCTTTCTGTCCCTTATCTATGAGCTGGGAAGCTCTGCATTTCAGTGCTGATGGTGTCCCAGTGTATGTGTGTGTGCGTGTGTGTGTGTGTGTGTGTGCTGTTATCTACTTTCTTTCCTTAATGAGGACTTTGTAAACATCGTTCCGATACCAGAAGAAGCTCCTTCCTTGTTAGGGTGGTTTTTTTGTTTGGGTGGGTAAGCCAGGGAAGATTTGGGCCTACTGTTTATTTGTTTCTCCAATGGTGTGGTTCGAGTGTTAGGCTACTGCTTCATTGACCATTTCTTTTTGACAATATTCTCAAGTATGGCAGGATAGATATCTGTGGGCACGACTCATCAGACCAGGGAAATTGAAATGAAATGAGGTGTGAGGAGTGCTGCCCTTGACTAGGAAACATCCACTCTTCTGAATGCATGCATTTCTGTATCTTTGTGAAGATTATAAGATTTATAAAAGGTTAAAATGGGTGACAAGACTGTTTCTGGTTGACATAACGACCAACAATTTGTAATTTAATTGTTTTTTTGTTCATTGCAGGCCACTACAAAATGTCTACTTTAGCTACATAGCAACCCTGCTTGTTAGTTAGCATAGCATATTGAAGTCATAAAACAATATAAACTATTCTGCACAAACACACTTACAAAAAGGCCTTAATGTTGGACCAGTTTGCGCAGCAAAATTTGATCTACAGCATTAGCTGTCATGCTAACTGGATATTCTAGCAGAGAGTGTAGTGCAGTGCAATTTTATGTATTTACCCAGTGCCCAGTTGCATAGAGTTGTGTAGCCTTTGCACACAACTTACATTATTTGCAATATATAAACAAAACGCTGTTCTAACGAGGCTGGAAAAATGCTAAGAATTTTAGTGCTTCACAACTACTCACATTAGCAAACTAATACTTTAAAAAAAAGCAGCAAACAAATGAACGTACTACTCAAGTTGACATCCTGGTGCACTTTTCGCTTGGTGACATTATCCTCACTTGGAAAAAGACTTGCTAAATTGTAGGTGGCTTAATCTGCAAGTGTAAACAAGGAAAGATGGAAAGTACTATTAGGTCATATTGGTACCAAAAGCCTCAAAATGTTTGGTACTAGACCAAAAAGTACATACAAGTTCCATTTTTCTGCTATCAAAGGATCTGGAAGCAAAAAATGTCCTTCAGGTGCCAAATGAACTCTAAAAGACTTTTAAAGAGTTCTTTAAATTCTTTAGAGCAATGCAATATCACTTTTGGTTCCCTTTTCAGTGGAAGAACCATTAAAAACATTTCCATCAATGAGATTTGTGAGATTGAAGATCATTTCTTTTATAGACCTTCCACATAATGTAAAGATTTTCTGCGGAATATCTACAGAATACATAACCCAAAAAAAAATAAATGCTCACAAATAAACAGTTCTTCAATGTGATTTATTGCAATGCATTTACAGTGTACTGCTTTGCACGAAACCTCTTGTTGCCCTATCAATTCTTGGCTGTCAGAGGGGCAGCTCTGAAAGTAGCAGTCCTTCAGTGGTGAGTGTCGCTCCACGCTCACACGTCAAACAAACAGCCTTTTCGGAAGCGCCGGGAAACACTTATCGCAATCTCTCAGGGGCCGACAGGGCCTCGCAGCCGGTGGAAAAACTACAGCAGGGCCGAGGGCATGTCAGCGCTTCCGCCCGGTGCAGCCCCACATAGTGAACGCATCACCATCCAGCTGGGATGCTCAGCGTAGTTCACATTCTCTGGCGCAGAGGATGAGGCCGTCCACTTTGCTCCACTTCACACTGGTTTAGAAACAGTTTCAGCCAGCCTTCGTGTGCAATGCGAACTGCACCACCGATCGCGGATCAGCATGAATGGGGGAAAACGTACCAGCCCTTAACAAAACAAAGGTCCAGGCTGAGGTCAGATATGCAGAGGCTGCCTTACGTGTGTCTGATTAGAAATGACGTATGAGGTCAAAGGTTACAGCGATGGACCCCTTAAAAGAGTGGTTGGAAGAATGTTGACCTAGTGACCAAAAGTTCCATACTTTCTCTCTTTCTCAGCCCCTCGCCACTTTGTCTTTTGACACTTGATGGTCGCACTGGTTATCACTGACAGGGTCCGCTGCAGTCAGACACAGAACCTTCAAGAAACATCCCGCACAAACATTCAGACACAGTCTGGGGTTTGTGTGATGGACAGCCTTACCACAGATTATCAACAGCACACTGGATGTTTTTCTGTTGATCTTAAGAGCCACATCCTTCATACCTCAGGACAGGGCCTCGTGTTCCTCTGTCATTTTTCAATCATCATGACAGTTCTCAGACATCCCACTAGCAGGTCCTTCCTTTCTTACGTAATACTTTCCCAGCAGCTTCCCTGTTTATTTCATCTGGTACGATAGGGCCTCGATCACATACTCTTGTTAGCTCAATCTTTCACACAGTTGCTGTGTGCAATGAACTTCCAGACTTTTTTTTATTATTAATTTTCACCTCTAAAGTCCAGAAAAAAACTTTACTAATAGAAAATGTCGACATGCGTTATAATTGCCCAATACAATTTGTGAATTTAGCTTTTCTGGAGAACTCTCAGGGTCTTGTAAGCTGTCGTAGAAGACCTAATGAGTTCTGGGAACCAAGAACACACTTTTATTTTAATAAAAAAATAAGTATCATCTTGTATCTAAACCTTGCAAGAGATGCAGTACTAGTAATCGTTAGGTTTCAGATGAAATCCGACTTGCTGAAAAACCCAAAGAAATGTAGTTGGTATTTATATACCATTGGGGTCTAGGCAGATACTGCCAAGTCAATTCTCCAATTGATTAGGCCTTCAGGAGCTGGACTGAAGGCCCTACACTTATGTTTAACCGCCACAATTTTATAAAAAAAAGCATCACTCTTGTCCTTTTGGAAAATACATCACTAACAACCAGATTTGCGTCAAATATTAACTGTTCAGAGCGTCCAATGTGTTTAATCTAGAACAGTCAAAAAGAGTTACCATATGACTTGTTAGCTTAGCATTAACATACCATTAGCACTCCCTTAGTGGTGCTGGCAGAGGTAGCATTATCATAGAGTTGTCTTTTTTGCCATGTTTTACCATTTATGGCTCAAAGCGGGAGTCATGGTTTACCACCTCTGGAGTAGAATGCATTAAGCGGTGGAAGCTGATCCATACAGCTGAGGAGGTGATGATGTTAGCAAGTGGTCAAGCACTGTACCAGGCATTCCAGACATATCTGGTTTGTAGATGGGTTATAAACTTGGTTCTTCATTAAACCGTCTGTTGCATTAAATATCATCAGAATCTTTGATAAGTGATGTAATCGTTCATCAAGTCAAACTGAATTGAGAGAAATGTATTCTGGGCGTGAGTAAACAAACGTTTATTAAAATGTGTGTAAAAAGCAAATTCTAAAACTAGATCACAGTCCATGACCATTGTCTTTAATTACTGGAACAGGCCATTATGGCAAAACAATCCAGTGTCTGTTTTTCACCGGTATTCCTGAGCAGTCTCACATATCGGTACCGGCCGATATATGTTTTACTGGTATTTAGGGTCAATATAATGGAACATGATCACTATAAAAATAAACAATACCTCGCAGAGGAGACCCAAAAAAGACAACTTCATATATTAATGTCCTTAATGTATGTTTAAATATAACAGTAACAAATCATTATTGATCTACAAAGGCTTCATTTGCCAGAAGCTTTCATTCCACTGCATCCGTGTACGACCTGTTCCGGCAAAAGACGCTCAACAAACCCAATGATTCCATATCCTGTCCCTTAGTTCCAACTGAATGGAGCTCGACATGGGCATCAGCGGAGTCCAAGGCACCCTTGGCTGACAGCAGCTACAAGGTAGTCTTACTTTGGCCCACCTCTGGCCTTGCTAAGGAATTCCTGGATGTCACGGTCCAGCTGTTCATTTCGTCTCAGGGCTTCATCCCGGCTGCGCTCGGCATTACGCAACAAGATCTCCACGGCAGCTTTACAGCGTCTCTCAGCCTCCAGCGCAGATTGGAGCTCTGCGACCGTTGCACTCAACTCCTTGTTCCTCTGCTGGAGCCTGAACAAAGAAATGTATTTTTATCTCTCTTTTTGGAAAGGGATCAAGACCATAATAATGATAACGATTTATTATCTTTTATCTATTAACCAAAAGCACACACATGAAAAACCACATACTTACAATAATAATATACACACCAGTCAGCCATAACACAACACCACCTGTCTATTGAGGCTACGAGAACAGCTCTGACTGTGGTGCACTGTGTGTTCTGACCCCTTTCTATCAGAGTCAGCATCACTTTTTAAACCACATTAGCTCTTCTGTGGGATTGGACTAGATAGGCTAGCCTTCAGTGCCAATATGCATCCGTGAGACTTGGGTGCCCATGACCCTGTCACTGATTCCCCAGTTGTTCTTCCTTGGATCACTTTTGGTAGGTACTAACTACTGGACACCTGGAACGCTCCACAAGACCTGCCGTTTTGGAGATGCCCTGACTCGTCTAGCCATCATAATAAGGCCCTTGTCTAAGTGACTCAGATCATTATGTTTGCCCATTTTCCTGCTTCTAGCACATAAGCTAAAACACCTAATATATCCCGTCCCCTTACAGGTGTCCTTGTAATGAAATAACTAGAAAGTCAATGTTATTCACTTGGAATGGACCAGGCGGACTAGCCTTCACTCCCCATGTGGAATGGCGAGCCTTTGGAGCCCATGACCCTGTTGCTGGTTCACTGCCTCTCCTTCCTTGGAGTACTTTTGGTAGGTTCTAACCACTGCATACTGGGAACCACAAGAGCTGTTGTTTTGGAGAGGCTCTGGCCCAGTTACCTAGTCATCACAGGTTGCCCCACAGATAATTATGCTCACCTATTTTTCTGTTTCCAACACAACAACTTCAACAGCTTACTGCTTACTTGTAGCCTAATATTTCCCACCCATTGACGAGAGCCATTTTACACAGACAAACTCCCAGAAGGCCTAGAATAACTATCAGCTGCATCAGACACAGACTCAGACACAGAGACATTCATATGCTTGACATTTTATTCAGGCCAGTGGTTCACAAACCTGGTTCTATAGGACCACGATCACCCATATTGTAGTTTCCCCAGCTCCTAACACACCTTAAGCAACTGAAGACTGTATTAGCAGAATTGGTGAATTGGGTGTGCTTGATCTAGTAAAACACTACAACATGCAGGACAGTGGTACCGCAGGACCAGGATTAGGAAACACTGGTTTAGAAGATACCTGACGATAAGTTCCTGTTGATCACTTGTGTTGTCCATCACAGTCTGTGATGAAGCAGCTCCTGCAGTGGGCTTTGCACTCTCCTCTTTGACCAAGGTTGGTGCACTTTGCTGTGGACTTCCTTGCGGCTGGACCTTGGGGTTTACTATTGCTTCTGGAGGGTCTGGTTGCTTAGCCATGACATCACTGCCTCTCCTTTCCATATTCGAATCTTCACCTCCAGGTTTCTCTTCACTACTCTGTCTCCCAGGGAAGAATGTGACTTTCTGCAGGTCCAGGATTTTGAAGATGTCCTCTGACAGCGTTTTCTCATCTTTCTCATCAAACGTCTCCTGCAGTCGGCTCCAGCGGTCCCATGCTGGCTCTCGGGATACTTTTCCCCCAGTGGGACTACTCAAGCTGGGCAGAGTCTGTGTGCGCTTCCTGGGGCTTCCAGACCACACGTCTGCCGCAGTAGGGGATGAGGAAGACGGAGAGGACGGAGAGAGCGGTGCGACCTCTGAACGAGCCTCAAATGACTGTTGTCCCCTTCTCTCGATCTCCGGGGTGTCCACTTCCTCTTCCTCCGGAGACTCAGACAGGGATGACACCTCACACTGCAATTAGTAGTGGAAGTAGTAAGGAGAAAGAAATGGACAGCAGATGTAAAATGAGAGTTTCACACACCTGCTGACAGGCTTTGATAACTATGCTCCGATCAGCCATTACATTACAACCATCTCCCTAATATTGAGTAGGTCCCTCATGCTGCTGAAACAACTCTGACTGGGGTGCACTGTTTATCTTGAGCCCTTTTTATCAGAGTCAGCATCATCTGAAAAACATTGACTCCTGTCAAGGGGTGGGATTTATTAGGCAGAAAGTGAACAGTCAGTTCTTGATGTTAACGGCTAGATGAGTCAGATCATCTCCAAAACCGCAGGCCTTGTGGAGTGTTCCAGGTGTGCAGTAGTGGAAGGACAACCGGTGAATCTGCAACAGGGTCATGGGCACCCAAGTCTCACTGATGCATATGGGGAGTGAAGGCTAGCCCGTGTAGTCCGATCCCACAGAAGAGCTACTGTGGTTTAAAAAGTGAATGCTGACTCTGATAGAGAGGATGAAACACGGTGCACAGTCAGAGCTGTACTGGCAGCCTCAAAGGGATCCACTCAATAGACAGGTGGTGTTGTGTTATGGCTGATTGATGTAAGCATTTTATGACCACTAACATAAGCTTACATAAACATCTATGGGGGTTTTTTCCAACAAGCACCAGTTTTCATAAATGTTTCTGGGGTAAAACAGCACCTAAATAGCCAAAAGTAGCTGTATGATGGGATGACACATGTTGGAATACTATAAAACATCAATACTTTTCATGTAGGCGTCATGTGGCCTTATGAATACTGTCAGCAGCGTCAGTTCAAGGCTATTTTATCTTTCATTTTCAGAAAGAGGTGGAGCTTATTAACCACAAAGCAATGTCCCAGATGTTGCAGAAATGCATACCTTCATTTCAAATGACTGAACTAAGCTAAAGGAAGTGCACTAGTAGTAATACTTTAAAATAATGATTCCTTTTACTAGAAATAAGCCATGTTCATGTTTGTACTGAATAATATTTGGGCATATAGTATTAATATATGAAAATAGTGTATATATTATATTTTTGGGACATGATGGTAAAAATCTTTGCTACAAACTGAACACCTCCAGAAATATTTGCCTGTTTTTTTTGCACATCATCCTCTTCCAGTGGCCCATTTAATCCATTTTAAGTTCTCTAAATCTATAAAAATGCAGTATTATTCCACTACAAAGCTCCATAATACAGTATTTCTTAATTCTGCTTCTGGGAACTGTGCAAAAAAACCATTTCCTGCCCCAACACATCTAATCCAGCTCACTTGAGGCTTGATAATCATTTGTTGAGCAGGATCAAGTGTGTTGGGGTATGAAGCTTAGCAGGGCATTGGGTCCCCAGGAGCAGGCTTAAGAAACAGAGACGCAACACATTACTAGATATTTCTAAAAGAAAAAAAACGGAGACTTAATGAACTGTGGCTAATTCAGTTTGTCTCAAAGGAGAAACTAATGCCACACTGGCACTGAATACCACAGTGGACATACTGGCTCTCGCAAAGAGTAGATGTGGTCACTGGAGTAGTACACTACCTCGGCAGACTCCCAGCCCACAAAGCTGCGTGGGTTGCTGGCCTTCTGGCTCTTTGTCTTTTTGCTGGGAGGTGGAGATGGAGGCATGTCTTTAGAGGGGGGAAAAAGCAGCTCATGGTGCCTAATCATAACTGTCATCACCTTCTGGATCATGGGAGTCCCTGAAAGAGAGGTAGAGCATTGACCATCATACAAGCCTGTAATAGTTAATATACATTAGAAGTGAAGTGAAGTGAAGTGAAAGTGACTCTTTGTCATTGTGAACACAATCAAGCACCACAACGAAATGTGAACTCTGCATTTAACCCATCACACGTGCACACGTGGAGCAGCGGGCAGCTACCAA
>JBBPDA010000041.1:2254154-2264758 GCA_037974385.1 Arnoldichthys spilopterus
ATACAGTAATGTTACTGTTACTATATCAGTCTCTATATACAGTACTACTGTCACTATATCAGTCTCCATATACAGTAATGTTACTGTCACTATATCAGTCTCCATATACAGTACTACTGTCACTATATCAGTCTCTATATACAGTAATGTTACTGTCACTATATCAGTCTCCATATATAGCAACAATACTATCACTAGATCATACTCAACTAATAGGTACTTATGGGACTAATTTGCACCATATAGGCAACATATCTCTCATCTCCCCCCTCCCTTTCTTTCTCTCCTCACTCTGCTCCCCTGAGATCACAGCCCACATCCTCTTGCGCTCTCCATCTGCTTTCCCGTGGCCCCGCGATGGCACCTCCATCTTGTTTCCTCCCAGGCAGAACAGGATGAAGGCAGGTTGCCCAGTCCTGTTGCCCAGGCAGGTTGGGTTGGGCATATGTGTTCAGTGTGACTGTATGCAATCGTGTGTAGTAGTGCTTTTGTTTTTTTTTTGTTTTTTTTGCAGGTTGTGATCCATTCTCTCAAGTCAACGTGGCTCTTCTTTGTTCCCCTGCGTTGAAATGAAACACATGGCTCGTGGGGAAGTGTGTGGATCACATGTGCTGTGAAGTATGTGTGCCTAATTCTGCCAGCGATCTAATCACTGCTTTTGTTTTCACATGTGGAGCCTGGCAATCCAGGCAGTAAGAGCGCAATCTCCGTCTATAACCGTGGGGTGGAGATGCTTCCTTGGACATAAGGAAACACTGGCGTTTTTGTGTCCGGTGGATCTTTAGCATGGGATCCAACTCTTCTAGACTTGGAAAAATAAGGATCATTGACTAAAAACGTATCAAACCAACCACCCACAACCATAAAACCATCTGCCTATTATTGGGTAGGTCCCCCTTGTGTCTGCAGAACAGCTCTGACTGTGGTGTGTTCTAACACTTTCCCATCAGAGCCAGACAGCATCAGACCAGAAGGCTTAGCCTTTGCTCCCAGTGCTTATGCCCCTGTCGCTGGTTCACCAATTGTCCTTGCTTGGATCACTTTTGGTAGGCACTGCATTCTGGGACCAGCATTTTTCAAATGTTGCATTCCTTTATTTTGTCTATTACAGAATTTACGGTAATCTATAATAACTATAGACTCCCCACAAGACTAATAAGGCTAGTGTATCAAGCCGGGATGACTGCACGTGTTCGTTTTTGTGTCAAAGTGGGGTCGGTAAACACACTTGTGTTGGAGGACACTGCTGATTAGTTGATCACACACATCAGTCACTTTATATATGTGTGTGTGTGGTGTGTGTGTTTCAGCCTTGACCTCATAGATGTTCGTGTGTGTTTGTTCGTTACGGGCCACAGAGCGGAAGGTCGTGGTTAGCTTTGCTGCAGGATAAGCTGCTGGATTTGACTAATCTGACAGCCGGGGGAGAGAGGGGTCAAACGAGCTCCGACCGACACATGCACACTTCACATGATGGCACAGTAGCAGAACACCCACAAGTAAACGGCCCGAAGCCAAGTGGGGTATGAAGCCCCCCCCCCAGTGTTGGTTGGGATAGTCCTGCAGTCTTTTAGAGGACTTTGGTTTGGCGTTGGGGACTCAGAAACCTCACAACGCCAGTGCCTGACCTTTGTAAGGCTCCCGTGGCTACAATCAAATCCTCACAGCAATATTCCAGCCTTTCCAGAAGAGTAGAGGAACCCCAAGCCCTTGCCCCATTAGCACTTTTGCTCGCAGGAGAAACGTTGGTGTGTCTGCAAACCTGTGGACATGCGGTGCAAGCAGCAGATTTCAGCGCTGTTCGCAAACATGGATTCTCGGAGTAGAAAAATTCACAGCATCCGACGAGCCCCGTCTGAGCATTTCAGGGACAAAACCTTCTCTGGCACTAAAGAGCACATGTGCCCGTGTTGCTATGTATCGGTTGTGTAATGACCTTTTCACAGAAAAGCCCTAAAAAGGGTCGAGAGGAGAGAAGGAGGGTGGATAAGAGGCCATTACAGCGCCATGTCTGCATTATGGCTTTACAGTCATTATCTACCCTGGGCCATCTGAACCCGGTCACCGCTTTCCCTTTCTCTCCCCCTCTCTCGCACTCAGGACCAGCAGAATAGGCCTTATTGTCCTCCTCACATTTTCTGTTTTTCAGCTGGTTATTTAACACCGTAGGAGACACAACATACAGTCGTTATGTCATCAGTTACTACGCAAACGTTTCAAACATTAGTAATGAACCAGAAAGATTTTCCTGCTCAACTGCAGATGAACTTCTGTGGTTCTTTTCGTAAATCAGAGAAAGTTTGACGTACTGGGTAACACTCCCTCTGCAGGGCAGCACAATACGACGCACGATCATGTGCAAAGACAACTTGAGTCTTGAGCATCTCCAAAACGGCAGGTCTTGTGGAGTGTTCCAGGTATGTAGTAGTGGGTACCTACCAAAAAGTGATCCAAGGAAGGACAACTGGTGAATCAGAGACAGTGCCATCGGCACCTAAGCCTCACTGATGCATGTGGGCTAGCCTGTCTGATCACATCCGATAGAAGAGCTACTGTAGTTTAAAAAGTGAACGCTGACTCTGATAGAAAGGCCTCAGAACACAGTGCACCAAAGTCAGATCTGTTTCACCCAATATCAGGCAGGTGGTGTTAATGTTATGGCTGATTGGTGCATATTGAGGTGAAAGTGACTATTCGTCATTGTGAACATTGGAGCAGCGGGCAGCTATCGACGGCGCCCGGGGAGCAGTGTAGTGGGACGGTACCCCTGCTCAAGGGTACCTCATTAGTGCCAGGGCCGGGACTCAAACCTGCGACCTGCCCAATATTGTTATACTGGTGTGTAAGTATCACAGCAGGCGTTTACACTGCATCATGATTAAAGCGTGAGATTCTCGTCACTGCACCTAAACACTCAATCGGACGCTCCCCTCACGTTTAGCATAAGGTCAAAGCAAGAAGTGTGGACGCTGCTTCGGATTCAACAAGCTTAGGGCTCGGGAGACCTGGCTGCTGGCTGCTGTTCCACCCTATAGCTTGGTTTTAGCAGCCACTGCATTGAAGCAGTTCAGACTAAAGGTCCTGGAAGTAAATATGCTTGTAGCACACGTTCGCGGAGAAGCAGGCCAAACCAAAAACGGGTCTGAAAAGTGACTGAAATTTCTTGTTTTATTTCAGATGTTACTAGCAAAGAGTAACAAACTGGACAGATTGACAGATGTCTCCATGTCTTCGCTCCACTCCCTTAAACCAAAATTTAGTTTCCCAATTTGTAACAAATTAACAGCATAAAAATGTCAATTTTGAAGTCAATGCAAAACAGACAACAGTCTCTTCTAGAGGCAGCAGGTTCGAAGGTGTATATATATATATATATATATATATATATATGTGTGTGTGTGTGTGTGTGTGTGTGTGTGTGTGTGAGCGATTTCACGCTTGAGACAGTCACAATCAGTAGGAATGATCTGATGTTCATTTTTCTTGCAGATCCTTATAGTTTGTGTACATATTACAACAGGATCCGTTACGTCCGTACATCTGCAAGTAAGGCTGTAGCCATTGGGTTCTCTCCAGTTCCCGACCCCACGTATACGAATCCGAGTAGCGTGTAACATCTCATCAGGGCCGCTGCGGTGACGAAGTTGGCACGGAGTTGAGCGAAGAGGGTTTCGCTTCTCCAGAACGACTCCACGGGTGCGCGACAGCACCCAGGGGGGAGGACCGCTCCGGCAACACAGACGTCGTGCAAATCCTGTGCATTTCAGGCAAATGACCATTTTAGGATTCGCAAATCTGCACAGATGGGTGTGAAACCTGCGCTCCTGGAACGCCGAACTGGCCTCGTCTCATCACTGGTGTTAACAGTAATCCTCCATTTCTTTCTGGGAGGTAAATGTGCCAATTCTTAACGGAACTCAACTTCTAACAAAGTTCACAGCAAGCAACAATCTGTCACAACGTTGGACATAACGAGGGGCAGAGAAAACACACACGCAGGAATCATTTCAGGGGTGGAGGGTGAACGGTCCTATCGAGGTGTAGAGGTTCGCGAACGTGGACACTGAGTCCAGATTCCACTCCTGGGTTTTGTAATCACCAGTAGTTGACTGAACTGGCGGTATAACGGACTGGCCGCCTCCGGCCACATCTGCTGGTGGACAAAATCCAGGAGCGGATTCAAGGTCCACGTTTGAGAAAAATGTTCAATTGTTCAATGTTCAATAGCGCCACCATCAGGCCAAATGTGGTCTCTCTCCTTGCCTGGGTACAGGCACCCAGGAGAATGTTGGAACGCTTGGATCCTGAACAACATGATTGTGGTGAATCGATGCGACTGGTGGTGTTTATCTGAGCGGTAAAAACACGTCGACCTGAAATACAACGAAGGCCCTAAAAGCAAGCGGAAAAAAAAACAACTCGAAGCGCGATTACAATAGAAGCCAATGGGCAAAAGCTTCATTTGCAACCACTGTCTTCTATCGTAAGTGAGAATACACTTCTGCAAACGTTGTAACTGCTTCTGCCCTTTTGGCTTCTATACACTTATACGGTTATAACAGAAACCGACAGGCAGGTGCTTGAGTTGCGTCTGCACGTCGGCGATGACAAACCCAACGCTACAGACGTGGCAGACATTCAAAAACACAGGAGTTTCCCTTTGAAGAGGATGGAGAGAATGGCCGTGTCGCGCCATTTAAGGTCAGAAAAATGACGTACGGGTATGAATGTGTGTGCGTTTTTGCGGAGTAACCACCATTGTAGTGGTCAGTTCTGACCAGTTCTGACCTTTGGAAGGAAATAGACTTTTAGTTTGCACCGTTTTTTTTTCTCCTTTACTTATAACAAAGAAAAACAAGACAAAAGCATATCCATACAAATAGCTTGAAATAAACCAGCACCGCCACCCCCTTCCATTCCCCCTCTCCCCCCCCCCCAGCACACAAAAGCCCCAGTCTGCACCCTTTCTCTCTGTCTGTGGACAGTGACGACACGAACCACACACACTCACACACACACACACATCTGAACCCCTTCCCTCGAACTGAGCGCTGACATCTACTCCGCTTCTCTCTCGCCGCTACATTTTCTCATGCTACCTCTTCTTTCCGTTGGGGGGTGAGGAGAGAGAGGGGGGGTGGGGGGTGGGGGGGCTGGATAAAGAAGAAACAACCCAAAAACATCAGGAGCATCATTCCACATATCAAGGATAAATTATCCTACATTTCCATTTTCATCTTATGTCGACTATGTTATTTTTTTCCTCTTTTTTTTTGGTGCATTTCATTCATTCTTTTCTCGTTTTTTTTTTTTTTTGGTGCATCTCTAGTCGTTCAAAAATGACGCCGCTGGCAGGTCATGAAGGCTCTGAGGTCGTCTCATCTTGGGAGCGGCGCTAATAAAATAGAGAGCTTTTCACACACAAACCCCCCCCCTAAAAAACTACATTCAGACACTAAAATCTCGGCTCTGAGTTCGGCGTTTCTACCGTAAAACGTCGTAAAACGAAAGACAACCCCCCACCCCCCACCCCACCCAGAGCTTATAGGCACAGGCATTTGACTCTAACTACTGTTTCGTACCACTGTTACTCCACAACAACATACGATACCTTCCCGTTCCACCTCCGTACGCGTCGATGCACGTTTTTCTCGCTTGGTTAAAGGATTTTCGTTCATATATATTATGCTGTTTTTTTTCTTCACGCACTCGCGACTCGTTTCTGAAACAGTGAAACTGTCCAATAGAATCAAACACATTTTTTTTTCCTTTGATCTAAGAGCACAATGTTATATTTGAGGATGTACACAAATAGCCTAAAGTACAATATAGCTCTAAAACCATGTAGATAACGCTCTAGTGTGCAAATGAACCACGACGGTAGGAGAACCCACAGGGATGACTGAAGCCACTAAGAAAAGTACTACTTAAATATATTCTCCTCTGTATAGAACTATGCTTTGACATATATTTCCATTAAATAAATACTTTTGTTATACATATAGATTCGTTTCTGTAAACTATATACACGGGTCAACGGCGTCTTGCCATGAGGACGGACGGACGGACGGACGGGGGGCGGGTGGTTTGGGTTTGCGTGCGAGCCGACGAGGGCCTGCGTGGAGCGGAGGCTGAGGAGGTCGGCCCGGATCCCCGCAGATAGGGCCCCGTTTCCTAGGCCCCTCCTGCTCCGCTGTGGAATGTGCTTACTGCCTTCGTCGCTCACCTATCCCTTTCGATCCTCCTCCTCCTCCGGGAGGATCTAGACCCGGCGGAGGGAACACAAACGCCCACATGCGCATCAAAAAAAACGCCACTGTCCTTAGAGAGAGAGGAAGAGACGGAACGACCTGAATTCCAAGTTACGCCCACCCAAAACCAACCCACCCCCAACCCCAACCCGCACAATCTCATGCTGCAGTACGTTCCTCACAACGACGACATGTCCACAGTTCTTTTACTGCCCTTGGTGGAAATAAAATAAAGGAAAATAAAAACAAACGAACAAAAAAAAAAAAAAAAAAAAAAAATCAAGGTGGCAAAGCTGAGGGCGTTCGAAGCACCGAGTCGGGGCGTGACCCCGACACCCTCGGTCAGGCGATGCCTGATGGATGTTTTTTGCTCCGGGGGGCGTCCGACGCGCAGTCCGGCTGAAGGGTGTTCTGCTGCTGTCCCACCGCCCGACACTTTGATGACATTCTAGGTAGAAGATGCCCATTTAGATCATGAACATCAGGCGTTTTGATGAAGGGGAGGAGTCCGGTTAACAAAAAAAAATTTCCACTTACTACAGGCGTAGTCAACATTTTTTGTGTCGCTTCTTCAATTCAGACCAGCACCCGTGAGGCTAATGTGGCAAACGCGAGCGCTCAATAGTCACCCACACAGCCGAAACCTCTCAAGCTGCTCGAACCACATCCAGCCCTCCGTGAAGGTGGAACGGACTTGTAAACGTGGTTTAGGCACAGTATGACGTACTGTGAACTGTGATTTACCACGCGGGATCAGGATTTGGTTTGAACACACTGAGAGAAACTTTGGGGAGGGGGGTGTATTTGGGTGACTATTGACTTCTACACTTCCTTAGCAAGATTGCAGCTCCGGCGCTAAACCAAAGAAGCAAACGTAGTCGGGGGGGAGTTGGGGGGAAATCAGATTATCACCAAGCTAATCCCAGACCAAGGGTATTCCAGATCCAGGAGGTTCAGCACAGGCTGGTGATTTGAATGCTATGCGTCGTTAAGATTACCCAACCGTGGCGGATTCTGGACCTGCAGGCCTGGGATCGAATATCCTTGGTCTGGTTCAACCAGCCAACCCGACGAATTGTGCCTGAGCTCTAACATTAGCAAGGCAAGTTACTGCTCGCTCACATGTGCGAGTCACTTCGGCGATGTCTGATATGGGAGGTTACGGGCATCTTCCCCACGTTCCTCAGAATAGTCGCAGTCGCTGAGAAGAATGACATCACGTCGACGCTTGTTAGGTGTCCCACGGCTCCCAGAACAGTGAGGTGGGGGTGGGGCGGGGGCGGATGTTGGGACAGTGCAGGAAGATTTTTCTTAAGACTAGCTAAAAAGACTACACCTTACACGTAACTAGAGTAGCTGCAGTCCCTCCGAAGAGGTCGTCCGAATAAGATTTAAAAAAAAACTAAAACGAAACCGACGCTGATAACGACGACACGCCCGCACACCTGCCGTTTCCGTTCCGTTTTTTCCACCCGAGGGGGGTGGGGGTGTGGGGGGTGGGGGACAAAAGAAATGTGTAAAAAGGTTAACGTTCCTGCTGTGTGGTCTGAGCTCTTGGTAGAAGCAGCCCTTTTCGAACTGATCTCAGAACGGTCAAAAATTGTCCGACACAAAACAATAATACTGCTCTCAGATCTGCGGCAAGAGGCAGCTTGCACCAACGGGGTGACTCTTAAGTGCAAAATTCCATGCTCTTGATAGGTCAGCTGACCGGTCAGGTGACCTAGCCCTGTGTCTGGACGGCCCAGTCTTGATTGGAGGAGGATGGAAGGTGGTGACAGGCGGGACTGCGTACGATTGGCCCAGAGAAAAGTCGAGTAGGCAGTGGGTGTGGTAATGATACACATTCTCTGGTATGATGCACACCACTTTCAGGCGTGTTCTACGGTCCCGCTCTTTCAGAGCTTCGAAGAGCGAGAGCCTCTCTCCGTCACTGGACGGGAAAGATGGTGAGGTAGGGGAGCCACGTAACGAGAGGAGCTTCTGAATGGACGACAACCGAGGTCGTCCTCTGCCCTGCTGCTGCTGATTGGACAAAGCAGAGGACGGTGTGAGTGGACCGAGTACGGGCAATAAGGCGGGACAGGGATGTAAATAGGGCGACGGTTTGAATGGCTCGGGGTGGTCAGATTTGCGTGGGATGTTGAAGACGTGGCGGGGTTCATTCTTGTGCTCTCTCTGCTCGTCCTCTCCATGATTGCTGTTCTTCATCCTCGGGGAAAGAGGCTGCGGTTGGCCCGGCAATCGTGGAGGAGTCCTGCCTTTTACCCGTCCATCAGCAACGAGTCCTGGTGGATGGCACGCTTCAGGCAAGAGTGGTGGTCTACGATCAGCTCTTTTCAGCACGTATCACTGTGCTGGTAAGGACACAAAAGTGCAAAATCTGAACCTAGAGCAGCTTTCTTACTTCCTTTTCAAGACACTGAACCAGGACCTGGCTGCAGAAGGCCGGAAGCCAGGTGGAGTGCGTCGGGCTTGGGTTGAGAGCAGGTGGGCTGGTGAAGGCCTGGGGGAGGGGGAGGGGCGTGCGGAGGAGGAGAGGACGTGCTCTTATAGACTGCAGCCCAGCGCAGGGCCCTTCTCCTGAGTGGTGCCGAGACGGCGGAGGCTGGCGCTGGAGTAGCCCTCGTCGCTGCAACTGCTCCGCAGACTGCCGCGCTCGTCCGAGTCGCTCACGCTGCTGGTGCTCCACTCCAGGTCCCCTAGCAGGTAGTCCGTACCTTCCACGTCCACGTCCAGCTCTTCTGCAACACATGCACACAGACAGATTATAATAGGCATCTGATCAAGTGAGCGTTTATGATTTCTGACCCACACCGCTGGCGAGGACACCGGCCAGGAGGAATCCCACACAGCTGAGCTCAACCACAGACACTGCAAAGGAGGAAACCGACCTTGGCTTGAAAAATGTGTCTCTTTATGGGGGAAAAGTCCGGCCTTTTTAGTAAAAAGGGCCGAGTGGAGGCGGGTAAAAGTGGCAAAAGCTTCTCAAGGAGATGCTTGGATGGGCATTGGTGGCCTAGTGTTCCTAGTCCCAGCCCGGGCACCACTAATGTATCCTTGAGCAAGGAACCGTCCTGGGAGCTGTTGATGGATGCCCGCACTGTGAAAGTGACTCTTTGTCATTCACTCAAGCACCACCACGAAATGCGACCTCTGCATTTAACCCATCACACGTGCACATGTGGAGCAGCGGGCAGTTACCAACAGCGCCCGGGGAGCAGCGTAGTGGGATGGTACCTTGCTCAAGGGTACCTCAGTAGTGCCCACCAAATGGTCACTAATCACATTGTTTGCATTCAACCCACCCACAGTGAGGAAAGCCAGTTATGCCGCCCTGGACTCCCGGCCACCCATGGCTGTGGCATCTCCAGGGATCGATCCCTATCCCAATAATGCTTGTTGCCTCATTTGAGGCAAATGGCAAACGTTTGTATAGAACAAGTGATTTCACGTTTGTTTCTGAAACGTTCATGTTGCTCTTAGTTTCCAATTTGTAGCTCTCGCCTCATTCAAAGAAAGACGAGCCTGGTCTTGTGTGGCTGAAAATAACCCCACGAGCGTTGCCAGAATGGCTCTGAGTGGAGAGACGTTCCTATATTAAAACGAGTAGTGATCTATTACGGCGAAAACCAGTCGGAGGAGATATTCTCGCATCATGTGGAACGCAATGCGTTGACCTCGAAATTGCTGACATGGGATTGGAGGGAAAGCCGGAGGGTCTTTACATACAGTGGGATCTCAATAAAAATGGGGATTTAAAAGCAAGACGGCTCTATATAGCTCCGCAATGCGAAGGTTGTATGCGTCAATCAACAGGGGGGGGCGTTGGCCTAGTGATTAGGACATTGCGCTAGGGACCTGAAGGTCGCTGGTTCAAGTCCCGGCTCGGGCACTACTGAGGTACCCTTGAGCAAGGCACCGTCCCGCTACACTGCTTCACGTCTTGGAAGTGGATGAATACATGTAAATCAATCCTGGGTCAACTTACAGTTTTCCAGATGGAAAAAAGATACACATCCTGTACAGGAAGCACAATTATATGAGACATTTTTCTGCTGATCTTACTGCACTATTTCTATTTATATGGTGAGCTTAGCATATTAGATTATATACTTTTCAGCAGATAAACAGCACATTCTAATGTGAATAATCTCTATGTGTACACACCCACCACCCCAAAAAACCAACCAAGATTACGGAGCATTTTCCGATTGGTCAGTCAATAAGGCCACACAAACATAGAATGAACTACACCCCTCAACCCTGACCTCTGCCTCACTTAGCAGGGCATCCTTGGACTGTCCTCAGAAGCTTAAAATTTTTTTCTTTTCAGGGTTTCGTTTTTTGTAT
>JBBPDA010000041.1:2275367-2307102 GCA_037974385.1 Arnoldichthys spilopterus
GTGATGGGTTAAATGCAGAGGTTGCATTTCGTTGTGGTGCTTGAGTGTGTTCACAATGACAAATAGTCACCTTCACTCCACCTTCACCTTCACTTTGGTTTTTAAAGATGGCCATCCTCTTGAAAGAGCGTATAGCGATCGAATTCATAAACCAGCTTTCTGGCCCTACGCCAGAGCCCATTACACTCCAAACTGAACGAAAAGCTAAAGCGAAGTTTCAAAATAATGGTGTATGGTCCGCGTTTTTTGTACGATTAGACCCTGTCCACACGGACGTCTGAACGAAGCGTTCCCCTGGCGTTCGTGGCGTCAAGTGAGTGCAGTTCAAACGCCGACCGATTCTCTGCAAGTTGCCGTGATTCGGACTGACCACATGGGCGTTTAGGACTCACGTTCAATCGGCTGCTCGTCCCAAAAAAAACTGACGCAAGCCACTTTTCCTTGGCGTCGATTTCTGCCAAGATCATGAGAAGTGCTAAGAAAACGTCTTAACGTCTTAGTTTAGTGCTCTGGAGGACTGTAGCCATCCCATGATTCTTTAGTTAGAGTGTGATCCCAGAATTTGCGACGATACATTCGCCTGATAACACAGAGGCGTCAAGGTGCAGGTCTAACAGTCAACTGATCCCTATTTCACCAATACAGTGAAGGATGAACCTCGATCCACACAGGTTAAAAACCAAAAAAAAAAAAACACGGACTGCTGCCCCCCACAGGTAAACACACAGAATTACAGTCTGGGCTGCAGTTTCCCCTTAACGTCAATGGACTGTGACCAACACCGGGACCACGCAGCGGAAACGCCGGCGTCTACACCTCCTCTTTGCGCTGGTGTGACAAGCTCAAGGCCGGAGCGGCAGTGAATAGGGCGGATGAGCCCAGAGGGAATGATTTATGATGGATGAAGGCTAGGGCGAGTCCACAGACAGGTGGTTTCAGATAGAGCCCTTTGTTTATTAAGGACAACACTGTGCAAACAACTGAAAGACTAGATCAACATATACCTGTCCCTGCTACACACACACACTCGCTCACACACAGGGTCACGTCTGCGGCACGGCACTCTTCTTTCAGCCTTTGCGTGGTTACCTGGTCCAAAGGGCAGTGGGGTAGGATTACGTAACCTCTGAATGTGCTACCAACGCTGTGACATAACTACGATAAGGGCCCTGGTGTTTGTTAAACAAATGCAGACGCCCGACACACGCGCTCTGACCGCTGCACATGGCACGCTATGGTTCACGGGTCGTAGGTGATGGGTCATAATCGCGTGGGTCAAAAAGCAAGGGCGCACACTTTCTCTTTCAGCGTCCCTCTTTCTCTTTCAGCGTCCCTCTCTCTCTCTCTCTCTCTCTCTCTCTCTCTCTCAGGCTATTCCAGTCCAGGGAAGGCAGCGTATGTGGAGAGCTGTGACGGGGACAAGCAGCCAATGATCTGCTATGCAGCAGCCAATGAGAGAAGGTTCACAATATATTGTCAATAGAACCCTAAAACTTAGGTTAGTTATAGCCAAGCCAGCTTTCCCATTGGTTAGGCTGTCAGGAGCTGGAATGAAGGCCTTCAGTGTCCGATTTTCTACCAACACCAATTTTCAATAAGTCCAAGTTTCAAGTTCTAGAAGCTTCTGTCAGCTCCTATAAATGGAAAACTGCAATTGGCCAGGGCTCTATACTAAAGAATTACTGTGAAACTGTGAAATATATACTAAAATATTATGTTAATAGCATTTTTATAGGTCATAGTCACTCATAATGTGTCCTAAACCTCACCTACAAGTCTGCTCCACCTTAACTGAGAGCTGGATACAGGTTGGAAGATGTTTTGGGGGTGTATTTACAGAAAAGACTTTGGTGACTATTGACTTTTAGGGTCATTTGGGGTGCATTTGGGGTAAGGTGGAAATAACTTAATATAATAAGCCAATTCCTGGTCAAACGATTCCTTTAAAAACCCCCCATCACATCCTGACACCCCCTCCCCCCCATCATGGCCACTGATCCCACTGGTTTGGTTTTAATAGCAAAACAACTGTAATTTGCACTTCCATTACTGTGTCTACATACGTAAAGGATCTCTTTTCTGATTGGCTACCCTGTACCATGGCTTAGTCGGAAAGCAGTCCAGGCTAACACACACCTTATAACTTCATCATGTAATACTTGCTGGCTGTCTAGGTGGATGTATGCAAATCTGTTGCTTTTGTGACCTCTCTTTGCCACTGGACTGTACGGACTGGGGCTAAACTGCCGTACATTTGTATGTATGGAACACTCGTAATTATGTGTTGTTGCGGTTTCGTTTCCATATGTTAACTGTATGAACTGGGGAGAGAATGGAACAACCTGACGTTTTCGTCAGCGTTCAAATGCTACAATCAATTTTTTAAATAAAAAAATATTACTATTGACCCGTAGTATTGGCAATGGTCGCCACTTGGCTCCAGTTCTGAAGAAGCCAAACGGAGACTCCAAACATGTCTCAACTGATCCGAGTAAGTGGAGTAAGACTTGGACAGTACAAGTATTTAAAAATACTCAGGATAGTACTGCCAATTACGAAACGCCTGCTAGTGTAATTGGTTTGCAGCCTAAAGCTCAGGCCCACGTGTGCCCCCCTCTCACCAAACACTCATACGGACACCACACTGCCATGTGTACGCTAGGAAAACAGGTCACATTAACGATCTCTGACCCTGCCAGCTGTAAACTGCACCTTCCCCCGCCCCATGACCCACTGACCTCCGAGGAATTGTCTTAACCCTTTGTGAAACAGGCAGAGGTGTGGTGCCGTGAGGCTCCAATTACTGTAAAAAAAAAAAGACAAAAAAAAAAAAAAAACCTGCTCTGACCAAAGAGACCCCCCCCCCCCTTTTTTTTTTTTTTTTTTAGAGAGAACACGTAGTACTGCACTGACTGGACTAATCACACTTGCGCTGCGGCCAGGATTGCCCCCATTGTGGTTCCTGTTTTTTGGCAGAGGGAGAAATCAAATAGCGGCTGTTTGCGAATCCTCTCGGGTAATCGCCAAGTATTCCGCACTCTCTGCCTCCTCCTCTGCTTTTGTTTGCGTGCGATCATGTGTGTGTGTGTGTGTGTCTCTCCTAAGTGCAAGGTGTAAGTGCTGGGGGTTGATCTGGTGCATGGTTAATATCCGCAGAATGTGCCACAGGCGGGGGGTCACGGGAGAACTGGGAACAGCTTGCACCAGCGCTGGTAAACAGGATCACGCGTTACAAAACATGGCCGCGCTCCAGTGTGTGTTCTCGGAAGTGAAAAGGTGCATCAGACGGACTCGGCCCAGCACTGCAGGCCTGAACGAAGAGATTTTAAAAAAATACTGGTGTTAATAATTTGCCGGGATGTAAAGAGAGTCAGAGTGGTTTGACGTGAAATGCTTCATTCTACCATCGCCTGCTCCCAGAGACGCTGTTTTACCAGGTCCTGAGATAACGCTGTGGTTCTGCAGGTTCTTTTCTCAAAGCATCTTTCCATATTTCGCTATTTTTCCATCAACCATGACAGAAAAACAGGTGCACTGGTGGATCTGGTGCACAGCACTTTTTCTAAACTGACGTTCTCACAAAAGCAGCTTGTAGAATCCGGCTCCGAGCCCCTAATGAGCGAACCAAAGCCAACAGAGGCGAGGAAAAACTCCCTGAGCTGTAGGAAGAAACCTTGGGAGAAACCAAGGCTCAGAAAGGGAACCCACCCTCCTCTGGTCAACACATAGCAATAATAGACAAAAGAAAAAAATGAATGAATGAAGTGAAAGTGACTCTGTCATTGTGAACACACTCAAGCACCACAACGAAATGTGACCTCTGCATTTAACCCATCACACATGCACACATGGCAGCTACCAACGGCGCCCGGGGAGCAGTGTAGTGGGACGGTACCTTGCTCAAGTGTACCTCAGTAGTGCCCGGGCTGGGACTCGAACCAGCGACCTTCTGGTCCCAAAGGCAGTGTCCTAACCACTAGGCCACCACTGCCCATATAATAATAATAATAATAATAATAATAATAATAATAATAATAATAATCTCCAAGCGACACCAGTTCCTTGTGTACATAGCGACTTTCGATTATTCAGGCAGAGCGTTGGGCTGTCCATTTGGGCTCCACCAAGAAGGAGAGAGTGGGTTCCAGCGGTAAAAACAAGACGTGACCCGGGGTTACGATCACTACCAAGTCGGTACGTTTGTCTGCAGTGAACCCCTTCACACCAGAACCACCTTGAAGGACTTTTCACATCTCTCCGATGAAATATACGGTCATTTAAGTGGTGATAAGAAACTAAACCTCAAATCCCATCTTCACCTCACATTGGAGGCTAATATGCAGTATATGTCCTGAAGTGTTCAGCCAATAAGTGACTTCTAATGAGTTGAGCTACTTTAAGATGCAGCCATTGCTGACACGGGTATTCGGTTGCATGCACTCGGCTTGTAGTTCCACAGAAAAGCACTGACCAATAGAACACTCTTCACCTAGCCTCTGAAGACCTTGCCCAATGTGGCGGCCAGAGGGGAAAGCACTGGTGTGTGGAGTTCTCTGGAGTGATGACACTTCTCTTTAAAGAAATCTGGGAGGAGCCGGAGTGGAGTTTCTACCTAATGCTCTTGTGACTGAATGCAAACGAATCCTCAAACCAACATTTCGACATCTAGTGTAAAGCTCCCCACTATTATTAATACCCTTGGTTTAATACGAGCGTGTACGAACAGTTGGACATGGTCTTGTTATGCTTTGCTCAAACCACCGTCAGGTTGCTAAATGGATGGACTGGCCTTGGTGGTTAACGCTGTATGATGTATATCTATCTGTACAAATGGACCAAAATACAGACAAAGTGTACGTCTTATGTTGGATGCCGCTACTCTTTTGAGCTATACAGCATCTTTTTGTCCAGGTCTGTAGATCAAATTTGCCACACATACACCTGTCTGACTTCTGTTACCTACTTAACATGGTTGGAGGTAGGTGTGTGATGATTCGGCCCTGCCGTTTGCCTGTTGGTCATTGGTGGAGCTGAAGATTCCATTGCTTTTTTAGCTCTGGCGCACAACTATACCAGCAAACTCCCAACGTGTGTCTGCTGATCGGCCGCATTCGGGGTTCAAGCGGAAAGAACTTACTACAATAAGCCAATTCCTGGTCAAACGATTCCTTTAAAAAAGACCCCCATCACATCCCCCACCCCTATGGTTTTAATAGGAAAATGACTGTGATTTGACTTCACACAAACAATTTTTCTGCATTTTCCTACATCTCCTTAGGTCTTCAACAAAGCAGGCCATTTTTGTTATATGTTTGTCTTATAACGTCATCATGTAATAACTGCTGTTTGTCTAGGTGGATGTATGCAAATCTGTTGTTTTTGTGACCTCTTTTTGCCACTTAGTGCCCAGGTCTGGACTGTACGGACTGGGGAGTGGATGGGGCCAAACTGCCGGGGGCCAAACAGACATTTGTATGTATGCAACACTCGTATTTATGCGTTGTTGCAGGTTCTCCTTGCAGACAACCTCCTCATGTCTTCAATAAAGCAGGCCATTTTTGTTACTGTGGCTAAATATGTGAAGGATCTCTTTTCTGATTGGCCACCCTGTACCAGTTGGAAAGTAGTCCAGGCAAGAACACACCTTATAACCTCATCATGGATTAAGTGCTGGTTGTCTATAAGGATGTATGCAAACTGTATTGCTTTTGTAACGTGTTCCTGCCACTCAGTGTCTAGGTCTGGGCTGTACTGACTGGGCAGTGAATGGGGCCAAACTGCTGGGGCGGGGGGGATGGGGGGTGTCGAACAGGCGAATACTCGTAATTACGTGCTTTCGCGGTTCATGTGGATTGTATACATGTTCCTTTATTGACGGTCAACAATTCTGCAAAGTGCGTGAGCACATTCAACAGCTGTGAAGTCACCTTTCCTCTGTTGGTCATACCACTGTGTCCACACACCTATTTCGCTTTAACCCACATACATTTCTCATGAGCTGTGGTGTGTTGCCAGTAGCCGACTACTCCTAGGTCGAAGGCTGTAGTGCGATTACCTCGACTCGATTTTGTGTTCATTTCGTACAATCTGCCGCTCTCTCTCGCTGCGTCTGCTTCTCTCTCTAACTGGGGACAAAAGCGTCTCTTCAAAGGTGAACACTAAAGCGGCCCGGTGTAGCGGCGGAACCCTGCAGCGCTGTTCGCAGCTCAATATATGCAGATCCACAGCGGCAGCCATGGCTAAGCCTGTTTGCATGGGCGAGACAGGCTACGCCCGCTGGCGGAGAGGGGGCCGGGGCCGGAGCTGTGCTCATTGTTGAAGAGTTTTAGAGGCAGAGGAGTTCAGACGGCCTGCTTGTGCGCACTGCTAAGCTCGGCTGCCATGTATTATTCAATGTTGTCTGCAAGCTGAGCTCGAAGCTCCGTGTGACCCGGACTTGCTGGAAAGAAGCACAGAATACTAGAAAAAAGTGCCTCGTTAGCGTAGCCGGGTAACGGCTCACTCGTACCTTTTCTTCCGGACACACATGAAGGCGGACAGCCACTGGGGGCCAATGGACTAAAGCGAAATTGAACTAATTATCCCGCCAGTGAGGATCCGCTACCGAAAAACGGTGAACAACTGCACTGGAACGTGATCTGTATTAACCGGCCTTTTCGAATAAAGACCCACTGGCGCTAAAGGCCAAGACGAGCCCCACGCCAGCTCAAAATGGCCTTTCTTTAAAAAGGAACTGCTACACCCATTGGCCGTAACGTTACAGTGGCTCCTGGAAAGCGGTGGGACATGTCAGAACAGTCAGTTCTTGAAGCTGATGTGTTGAAAGCAGGAAACATGCACAAGCGTAAGGACCTTAAGGTGCCAAACGGTGATGGCTGAACGACGGAGTCCGTGCCAGTACTTGGGACCAAGGGAGGAGGAAAACTGGTGAACTGGACACAGGGTCACGGGCACCCGAGGCTCATAGATAAGGGGAGCGAAGGCTGGTCCGTGTAGTCCGATCCCATCAGAGTTGCCGTAGCACAAAAAGTCCCATGGCTCTGACAGAAAGAGGTCAGAACACGAGGGGGAACTCCTCAAACTCATTCACTTCGTAATCCTGAAGGCTTCCCGCGCATCAGACGTGTACGACGCGCGGCACTCAAACATTCAAAAGCGTGGTTTATATGGTGGCACACTGCCAGCACTGCTCAGCGTCTCGAAGCGCCACTCAGCGTCCAGGCGTTACTGCATTATTAAGTCCAGAACGAGACCACACAAAGCCATGGAAGAGGACGTGTGGCTGAAACTCTGCACTGCGAAAAGCGGCCCGAAAGAAACGCAAGCGCTTTAGCTTTGCCTCAGCTAGCGAGGCAACGTTCTTTCAACAGATTTTTGAGCTAGAAAACATCATGTTTGGGAGAAGTTTAATGGCTAATTGGTGCTCACACAATTATTTAGCATTTTTGTGAGAATCTAGGCCTGTGATACCAACAGGGATCCCACTCCGCTGATCCATTCCAGAGCTTCCAGTGACCAGGCATTACCAAGATCACGTTCACCTGCATTTTAGCCTTGAAAAGCTAGGCTTCCTGCTTTGCCAAAGTATTGTTTGCGATTTTCCAAACTTACGGAGCGTTTTTCTCTGTTTTTTTTCGATATTTTTGCCTGGACTTTGACTTTTGGATATTAAACTTGTTTGCTGCACTTGAAGCCTCCCTGTGTACATTGCTGTACCAATATGTCATTGTATGATTATGCAGAACTCGTTGTGCTAAGGCAAGTTCATTGTATTTATACAGTAAACAACATTCATATAATGCTTTTTTTTCGCAACACTGTTGCAAAGCAGCTTTACAGAGTGCGGGTCCGAGCCACTAGCGAGCAAGGCGAAGGCGACCGAGGCTAGGAAAACTCCTTAAAGCTGGAGGAGCTGCTCCATTCTTCCTGGTCCTGTTTCATTGGTTACAATTACAGGATTGTATTTTTGCACATCCTGCTACCTCACACCTGGTCGTCCCATAACTGCACTGGTCACTGTTGCACTGCCTTTGTTTGTACTTGTCGGTCTTTGCACATCCTTGCACACAATGCACTTATTGTTAGTTGTGTAGTGTTTGTGGTCCTGTGCTTCATGCAGCACCGTGGTCCTGGAGGAACGTCGTTTCGTTTCACTGTGTACTGTGCGAACTGTATATGGTTGAAATGACAATAAAAGCCGACTTGACTACTTGAACCAAGTCTCAAAGGGTAACTCATTCCCCATAGCCGGTCTCCTTTCATGTTTGATGTAGCATTCTATTTGTTTCATGTTTAAAAATGCCATTGATTTTTCATTTAAAAAAATTCGTAAAATGCCAATTTGTCTTTTTAAAGAGCAATTAAATGTTACTAATGTGTTTCTAAACTAATGTGTTTCTTTTCTTCACCTAACCCACATTCGCGAATGTAAATCTGTCAAAAGTCGGCTATTGGTCAATTTGGCTTTAAAAAAATGAGCTCTGGCCATTGTTTACGGATGCTTCCCTAATTATATAGAACTGTTCAGTTGGTACCATATATATCATATAGACTTCGGTAACTTCTGTAAAACTAACGTGTACGTTCTGAACTGAGAAATTAAAAGCGTGGACCAACATACAGACCCTAAGAGTGAAATTGGGACTATACAAATTGCTAACCAATCACTAGGCATCTTGGATAACGAACGCACCAATTTTTGCACTGGCAAGGGGAGGAATACACCATTCCCAAAATTCCGGAAAATGTCCCTAAACTTAGCCAGAGATGCATTCATATTGCTTGTGTTTGTCACCTTAAAGTAAAATCTTAGTAGTATGGGCATGTTTGCTCCAAAAAAGCTCCATGCTGCCTTTATTGTTGGATGCGCAAACCACATGGCTGTGAAAACGCCTATTTGTTTCATTAGGGGAACGATGAAACTCCACTGAGGTGTGAAGTATGGTCCTGTTTGCTTGTTTTAAATGGTCGTTTGTGAGACAAACAAGCTTTCCAAGATCAATACATCTGCCTAAAACCAACAGCGAATCGAGAAATCTTCGTATCAAAGGAGAAGAGTAGATTCGAAGGCAACTGAATTCGCGAAGGCTTTTTGTGCAGGTATTAAAGGAATAATTATGTCAAAGGAATTCATTTCAGAATTATATATGGTGGTTATCAGTCTGAGGGGACGCCGGAGGCCATTTCTATCTACCTACCTATCTATCCTTTTGTCCAGACCTGCTGGACCCTGGTTTCGGTTTTTTTCAGGTCATTCACATTATCAAGGTGGAACATGGAATTAAATGAGACTTTGTAATTATCCACTGTTGGCTACATAACATGGTCATGAAAAAAGCCTGCAGAGGGAGAGATAAAAGGGCAGAGTCAATGACCGTGACGCTGAGATGCTGGCAAGGTAAAGTGGACGTACCTGTTCTTCTCCATTTCGTTGTGTGTGGACCTGGAAACAGAGGAAGAGAGAGAGAGAGATGGGTTAAAATCACAGTCCTTGTGCACTACAATTTGAAAGGGCATGCAGAGAGAGTCCCAATGCGCTCATAGCTGATTTGAAGTGTTCAGTACAGAGGCGGATGATGATACAAACACGTAGAGAATCGCTAGTGTGTGGTGGTGGGTGCAAGGTTGGGATAAGAGAGTTGTTTGTGCAACACCAGCCACGCATGCGGCATGAAAATTTGAAGCCAGACACATACAATGGCTGGAAGCCTTGAGGCCTGTTTGAAGTGGAAATATGCAAAGCTATGGTAAATAGTTAGGCTATGTTGTGCTATGTAATACGGTGCCCTGGTTTATGGTATAGGCAATCGCAATCGACCCTGCAATACAGCTTTTTGAAAAAGTAGGGAGATATATATGGTCTTTAACTCATAATTCAACACACAGTTTAGAAATTACTGCTCCCTAAATAACAGAAGGCTGTCCTGGCCCAGATGCAGCAAAACATCCCCAAACCACGATACTACCACCACGATGTTTCATTAAAACAAAGGGATACGCTTCTTATGATTGAATAAATTGCTATATTTTTTCAAAGGTGTTCAAAAGTTCTTTTTTTCCAGTAGTCTTCTGGCTTGTCCACGCGATCTTCAGCAAACTGTAGATGCGAAGAGGAAATGTTCTTTTTCATTTGCCAATGTGAGAGAGGCCTTTGGTTGCTTAGAAGTTGCCCTGTGGTCCTTTTGTGACCTTGCAGACTATAAACTGCCTTGATCCTGGAACGATCTTTGTTGGTCAAGTACTCCTGGGGAGGGTAATTATGGTCTTGATTTCCATCGGACTCTAAATTGGTGGACTCCAAACTCTATAGAGAGGGGTTAGTAACCATCGTAACCTTTCAAACATCTTGTCTTCTGAGGTCCTCAGAAATCTTAATTGCTTGTGCCATTGTACATTTCCACAAACGTGTTTTCATGATAAATAAAAGACAGAGTGTCCGTTCATGCCTGACTGTCACAGCATTAAATAAAAACACCTGACTAATATCGCCTTCAAGTAACTGCTAGTTGTAGAGGTTCACATACTTTTGCCACTCAGATATGTAATACTGGATGGTTTTCAGCCAAGAATTATTGGGTCTTACATATGTTTCAGCACCACTGTATATTAGTGCAGCGCTCAATAAAAAGTCTGAAATTTTTTGTCCAAATTTATTTCCAAAGTGGGCAGGGAACAGATACCCTTCAACTGTTTGCTGGTTTATGGCTGGCTTAACGTCAGGTATTCTCAAAAACAAGGACAAAATTTACAGACGATGTTCCATCGAAAGGAAGTTGGTATTTTTGGAAATAACTGCATGCATCCTGTTGCTACTGTTTATACACTCAACCAACACATATAAACACATTAGATAAACCTATCAACATTAACCTAGAAAACGAACTACTCTTGCTTTGACCCTGTGTCCATCATTTGCTGAACGTTACTGTACTCTACAGGATTCTCTAGCTCATCTTCAAGCCTGAATGCAACTTTGGCACTCATGGATCTGCTAAAAGGTCCAGACATTCATTCCTCATTTACTATGTAATTACTGAATAACGATGTGGGTGTTTATTAAGGGCTTAACATTCAAACATTGTGTATCACATGGCCGCAAGAAAGGGAGGGAATCTGAGCTGAAACTACCAGCAGTGTGACTGCACTGAGGCCTGTAGCACCCCAACGCCTTGGACTCCCTTACACTGCTTATGAAATTGTAAACCTATATTAGGATTTGCTGCCTGATGCTGTGAGTAAACAGCCCACCCCCACTTGAGCAAACACGCCCACTCGAGAAGGCTTCACATTTTCACAGCAATGTAACGTCTCACATATTGCAAAGATTAAAGAGCCCATGGCACGGAAAAACAACATTTTGCAGTTTGACGTAGTAAATAAACGCCATTAAATTTACATTGTTCACTTCTCAGATCATACAGCCCACGTGGCTCCAGTTTCATAGAAATTGCTCTTGTGATGTCACAAAAAACAACACACGTCATTCAGTCCTGTTCAATTTACAATGCAGTTACAAGGAATGTTGTACAAGCAGAAAATAGATCATTTACACATTAATCTTAAAGTCACGGTATAAATATGTCTGCTTATGTTCTAATATGTTTAAAGATAAAAAAAGGTAAAAAGGTAAAAAAAAAAAAAATCGCTAAAAAAAACAAGATTATTATCTTTTTTGGTATTTTATTGGTAAGGTTCATAAGTGGACATCGGGGGTGGAAAATGGGACACTGGCCCTTGAAGGTCGCAGGTTCGAGTCCTGGCCAGGGCACTGCTGAGGTACCCTTGAGCAAGGTACCGTCCCACTACACTGCTCCCCGGGCGCTGTTGGTAGCTGCCTTCTGTGTGTGATGGGTTAAATGCAGAGGTCGCATTTCGTTGTGGTGCTTGGGTGTGTTCACAATGACAAATAGCCACTTTCTTTTTAAAGTACCGGACTGCGATAATAATCAGACCGAGACTCTGTGTTAAGTTTCCAAACCCTAACCGCTGTTAGCTTGATGCTAACTCAACAGGCAAATCCCTATTACCAGGCTAGAAAAAAATGGGAGTCCTGGTTGTACATTCATTCACAGATTCATTGAGAGCTACCCAGTGGTCACTGGGGGTCCTACCCCATCGAATATGTTGTCGCGGGTTGGAGAGGGTTTGGAATGGACTAAGCGAAAAGATCTATCGGGGGTGTATCGGAGGTTCAAAATGAGACAAAATATCCGTAGACAGGGGAGGATGGAACAGGGCTGGATTAAGTTGTTGCTCACCATTTTTCTACACACCACCCTACATTTTGCTCTTAAGGCTTTTTGGGTGGTGGTGGGTGGGTGGGGTTGGTCTCAAGTGTCAGTCTGGGGGTCTCTAACCTCGGAGACCCCTGTATTTCACACCCTGCTCGTTTCTTTGGCTACTGGTCACCTACCAGGTAGGAAAAAAGAGATATGTTGCTGGAGTGCAGCCCTAACGGAGACACTGGAACGCAAATTACGGTCATTCTTCCTTAACTGGTGGTCGTTTCCGTACAGAGGGCCTGAAAGATAGAAGATCCTAGTTCCACGGCTAGAAGGAAGTGAGGAAAGAAATGGCGTAGAAAGAGGAAAGATGAACCTTGCTGTATAATGCCATGCACACGCGCGAAGAACTAAAAGTGTGGCGTAAAGCAGCACTAAAAACGAGGTCAGGCTTTTCTCTCACTGTGAAAGGATCCTTCGAGCTGTGCGAACTGGAGCGAAAGAGGGAAGATTCAGCAGCTCTTCTGTAACCCTAACGCACAAGCGCACACTCGAAACGCACACATACATACATGGGCCCCCTTCATGTCTCTCTATTTGACCTACGGACCCCCGGAGTTAACCCCTTATCTAAAAATACCCAGCACTCTTTAAACACCGAAGGGCTTCTCTCGTCACCTCGCACACCAGGAGTAGCTCTAGTGAGGAATGTGCGGCGTGTGCAGAACTGCTGGGCAACATTCGCCATCACGGCATCTTTCTATTTATTGGTATGAAATTTTCCAGGAATACAGTTTGGATTATAAATGCTTGTGAATGAATATGAATTATGATCATTATGCAGGGGTGCGGACCATTTTTTAAACAAACTGGTAGCACTGGTACTATCCATGTTCTTGGTTCATCGTCCCAGCATCCTGGGTTCGATCCCCGGGGCGTCCTTTCTGTGCGGAGTTCGCCAGCTCTCCCCGTGTTGGCGTGTGTTTCCTCCGGGTTCTCTGGTTTCCTCCCACAGTCCAAAGGCTGCAGTAGGTTGATTGGATGTTCTAAATTGCCCGTAGGTGTGAGTGTGTGCATGAATGGTCGTCTGTCTGTGTGTTGCCCTGCGATGGGTCGAACCTCCTGTCCTGAGTGAACCCCGCCTTAGGCCCGCAGTCAGCTGGGATTGGCTCCCCGCGACCCGGAAACGGAAGAAGCGGTTTAGAAAACGGATGGATGGATGGATGATAAAGCGACGTCTTAAATTTGCATGCCCATGTTTTGCATCGATGTAAAGCTTGACGGCGATTTGAGCCTCGATATTTGCAAAAATATTTTCCATTTCGGAACCCTTCGTTCGCTACATTATAGACAGCGTTGAACCATGTTATCCTCTTCCACTGAGCGGTTACTCTCTTTAGAGCATTCAACACGCAACACACTGCATGTGCTTAGCTTTCCCTCGTACTGCGATCATAGATTCGGTGTTAGGCAGCTGTGGGTGAACGTAGTACTTTTCCTTCCCTGGCACAATCGGCCTCGCACTGCAGCCTGCACGCTCCCAAGTCTCTCCCATCTCTCGATGGTTCACACCTCTTCCAACAACCTCTTCCTCGCTTCCCCCATTTTTTTCAGCTATTAAAGGTTTGTTTCGTATGTTTCCATCATTATTTGCCCTCATTTTTAAGCTCACACACATAAAGATGGGTTTCATGCCAGTCGGATTGATCTAATCCAGGTAGGTTTCGTGTACTGCCATTGAGATCGAAAATATCGGATATCGACGTCAGCCTACAGATCCCCACACTGATGCATCCCTATCTATCCCTGATTATTCAAATACCCTCACCCCGACAAATGGTCTATACCACCCCTGGGTTGGCAAGCCTAACCCTAATCGGTCGTCGAAAGCAAGCAAGAGCACAAAAAGCGGAAGAAAATAGTTGGCAACCCTGGACAGTGCAACAACAACACTGAGGCACATTACTGCCTGATGGCAACACGTGTGATCCAAGACCCAACACACACGCAAAACCTCTTAACGCAGCACTGCTTTTTACACACACACCCCTCAGTCGCCAGAGACTCACTCAGAGTGGTATAGACGGTGCTATATGAAGAGAGTGGCTAATGTGTTAACCATGTGTGCGAGGAGCGCAAAGGGGAGCGTCTCATATGCCTTCAGAGAGAGGTGTGCACTGCAGAGTGTGAGTGTGTGTGTGTGTGTGTGTGTGTATGTGTGTGTGAGACAGCACCCGGTGACATAACTGTACACATGCCTCTACTGTACACTAAGCCACCAAACGAATCTTATGAACTTAATCGACATATGCTGAACCTACATTTGCATTCAAAGACACTTGTAATTGGTCCACCGAGGCTCCGCCCACTCATGCATTCTAATGGCCGTTGTTAAACTGCACAAGTTCGTCAGAACAAATGATAAAAATCCCATTAAGCCTAATGAGAAACCGTACGCATCATTTACGCTGAGGGCATGTGCCAGGCATTTTTGGTTAAGGGGCATTTGCCCCTCCCCCTCCACTACATAAGATCGGTAAATTTCATCCCCACCATTTTTTTGAAACGACCCCTCCCCCAGGGTCGACAAACGCAAACTCCCCCCGCCCTCAACACATATAACTGCTACCCACACTAGTCCTCCTTCAGCAATCCGGATAAGACACGACGCCCACCCTGTACGCAAACAGAATCCCACCCCCAGTCCCCTGCACTTTACAAACAAAACTGATTTTAAAAAAAAAAGGTCCATTTAGTGTTTCCGTTTCCGGGTCGCGGGGAAGATGGAGCCAATCCCAGCTGACTGCGGGCCTAAGTCGAGGTTCCCTCAGGGCAGGAGGGCTCAACCAATCGCAGGGCGACACATAAGACAGACGGCCATTCATACACACACTCACACCTACGGGCAATTTAGAGCATCCGATCAGCCGACTGCAGCCTTTGGACTGTGGGAGGAAACCGGAGAACCAGGAAGAAACACACGCCAACACGGGGAGAGCTCGCAAACTCCGCATAGAAAGGCCCCCGTGGCCGACCCGGGAATCGAACCCAGGACCTTGTCGCTATGAGGTGCTAACCACTGCACCTCGATTGTGTTGCTTAGTACCTACGACACCGCGTCCAGCTCACTAGCCTTTGTGGGTGGAGCCTGGACGGGTCAAATGCAAACGATGTCACCTCGGTTAGTCGAATAACCCCCCTTGGTTCTTACGCAGACCTCAAACATGCAACTCATCCATCGGAGTGTGGGCACTGTAGGTTTCATCTGAAAGTCCAAAATTCAACACATGAGGCTCTAAAAACAGAACGAACTGGCTCTCCGCGTTTCCTGTGCCTACACTGGTGAAGCGAATGGCCCTAAAATAGCATGCGTCCTTCCCTTCCAGCTATGCTCCATTCAGCCGAGCCAGTGCGGCTTGAGGTGATGCCTTGCATGCGGCAACCCAACAGTTTAAAGCATCTAAATGTGTTCAATCTTGGGGAAAGCCTATAATCAGGAAGACATAGGGATGTTCTGATCCCATTTACACCCCCCCTGATCATTTCACACTGAGAACGGAGGGAGACACTGATAACGCAGCTGTATACGTGAGGCTGTCAGCAGCAAAACACTTCCTCTTTAGTTCGTGCAGAATATGAACTAGGGCTGAACATTTTTTGCCCCCGTTTTTCTGATTTTCCTCCACAATTTAGTCGTCTCCAATTCCACCCACTGGCTAGGACTACACAATACACTGGGAGGGTAAAGGCGAGTACGCGCTTACTCCAAGCCACGTGAAGCTCCACCCACATCTTTTTCAAAGTGAGAGTAATGCAACATCGTTGGACAGCGTGAGAGACGCTTCGAGGAAAGCGATGGCTGCCAATCCTGTGAGACTTCACAATAAGAGTCCCATGGACCCATTCCATCCATCCACTTTCTAAACCGCTTCTTCCGTTTCCGGATCGCGGGGAAGCTGGAGCCAATCCCAGCTGACTGTGGGCCTAAGGCGGGATTCACCCAGGACAGGAGGCCAACCCATCGCATGGCGACACATAGACAGGCGACCGATCATACTTATCACTCTCACACCTATGGGCAACTTAGAGCATCCAATCAACCTACTGCAGCCTTTGGACTGTGGGAGGAAACCGGAGAACCCGGAGGAAACACACACCAACAAGGGGAGAGTTCCCAAACTCAGCACAGAAAGGACGACCCGGGGATCGAACCCAGGACCTTCTTATTTATTTGAAATGATGGTTTATTTAAGCAATGCATGGATGAACACTCACGTCTGTAGTTTATTATAGCTTTACATTACGTCCCCTTATTATGTTTATGAATATCTATTTCTACAGGTGATTGATGGAAAAGACGGATGGACAGTGCTCACAATTTTTACTCGTATAAAATTTTGAAGATTACATAAGCTATAAAAAAATTCGTCTTTGACTTGAAAGAAACGGTGATGTGACGTTTATCGGCCAATAACAACATTTTTGCCCAGATTTCCCAGCCCTGACATCAAAGCACACAAACATCAGAAGTGGATCAGGCTTCACAGTCAACAGCAATTACAATATACCACAATCCAGATCCAGATCCTCTAGATCAACTCAACACGTCCCCATAAAAAAACTAGTGGTGGGTCTGATTTCCTGTGAAAACTGGGTTAACACCATGCGAAGGCCATCCGTTCGATTACGGGCTGCTGGGTGTAAGAATGCAGTATTACGATCTGCAGCCACAGAACAGTACATGCTGTAATGTGTGTGTGTGTGTGTGTGTGTGTGTGTGTATGTGTACTCGAGGGAGAGGTAGGTGGAGAAGTGTCATGTGTGCAATGGTGGAGCTAGGACTGTACTGGTTGCTCCAATCTGGTGGTGGTGCAGAACAGAGGGGGTAGGGAACGAGAAGAGATGAGCGCGCGCGCACGCACACACACACGCGTGCTCACACACACTACACGTAACACTCCCACCCTTCCCCCACAAGCCATCAGGAAATGTAACAAGCCAGAGAAGGAGGGAGAGAGAGAGAGAGCGAGAGAGAGAGAGAGAGAGAGAGAGGGAGAGGGAGAGAGAGAGGGAGAGAGAGAGAGAGAGAGGGAGAGGGAGAGCGAGAGACAGAGGGGGGGGGGGGAGAGTGTGTCGTGTGGCACCTGACCCAGATATCACGAAAGGTTATCCTGTCCACACACTCTGCGTTCACACACTCGTCTCAGAACTCTCTCTCTCTTTTTTTCAGCTGCATGAACACAACGAATGGACGAACGGCTTCCCTGTATTTTTCGGCCTAGAAGCCTCAGAAGCGTGATGTGGTTTTACGTAGCGAAGACGGCCATAATTCGCCAACACGTGACCGTTTCATTGCCTCTTTTTATTGCTTATAATGAAACCGGCTGTTTTTTGTTACTGTGCCTTAGGGGCGATATACTGAACACGCTCGATGTACAGTACTGTGCGCTGTCTTACACGCCGGAGAAAATCATTAAAAGCTAAAAAAAAAAAAACAGTAATATTAGAATAAACACAAATAACATCAGTCAACTGTGATTTTATGTCTGAACTCTCCTATTGGATGCCCATCATAGTTTCCATCAAATCGCTGGTTTGGGCCCAATCGGTCCTTCGTTAGATGAAATCGGCTGCTGACGGAGCTTCACACACGTGCATGCAATGACTAGAGGCATGGAGGGAAAAATCAGGAGCTTTTTACAAAGAAATCCTCACTGTTTTCCTGTTCGTTCACATTTATTCTAATGTTCACTTGGGTTTTTCATGCAGAAAGAAAAAACTTACGGCGGAGACAAATGGCTTTAAACTATTAACGTTGGGGGCCAAGACTTTTGCACGCCACTGTATGGCAGCTTATTCCAAATTCGATGTAGTAAATGAGCATATTTGGAGATATACTGCCATCTTTGGCACGGCACCAAATGGCAAAACCTCTCACCGACTCATACTCTCAGTGTACAGACTCAACAACATGATCCACATGACAGAAAAAGCACACTGGGCCAAACAGGAATTTAATTGGACACGATTACACTTCAAACCCAGCAGCACTGGAGAGTCAAATGCACTAGAGTGACCAGCGCCTGCATACAATGCACGGGGCAAAACGCAACAACATCCTGACCATGGCCTGGTCAGTATAAAAGTGGTGGCCTAGTGGTTAGGACGTTGCCGTTGGGACCTAAGGTCCTAGGTTCAAGTCCCAGCCCGGGCACCACTGTAGTCCCCTCGTTGTGGTGCTTGAGTGTGTTCATGATGACAAATAGTCACTTCTACTTCGAATGAAATCTCGGATTCTTTCGCGCTGTTTTTTCGGCCAGTACTTCCCAATCTGGGTTTTTTTTTATAGTCTAAACACCCCCCGTTTAACCCCGCTAAGGACTCCTTAACCTTCTTAGTTACAAGATCTCTGCCGATCCATTGTGTGCTTGTCTTTATCCACTTTAACTGATTAAAATCCACCCCCCACAGGAGTCGGTGTACGTTCACGTCCCAACGGGCGATTGGAAAATGGATCAGCACCTGGAATGAGGCTTTCTGTGTGCCGCTGTCTTCCCTCCATCGCTAAAAAGCTCCGTGCTGCCTTTATTGTTGGATGTGCTTGGCTCTGAATGCAAGCGGATTCAGAACGTAATGCACATCAGTGTAGAAATGCTGACAGGATTCAAATAAATAAATAAATAAATAAATTAAACGAACACCGTCGGAAGGTCACGGAGGCATGGCCTGAATTTCAGTTCATGGGTTCTTTCTCAAAACAGCAGCCAAAAACATAGAAAAGGAAACTGTAGTTGACGATTTAGTCACATGAAACAGGTGAGGGCTACACCAGGACCGGGACGGAGAAGTGAAATCTCTGGAGTTTCCCATTTGCATATAGGCAGACCTTACCACATCATGGGCATGGCAACAACCTACAGCATGAGGGCCATTCAGGAAGGATCCACTCCTATGGAAATTCAATCTGCTTTTATAGCTTTTGTTCATGTGCTCAGAGAGAAACCAGTCGCACCAGCTCTGCAGAAGCTGCGTGGCTACACGTTTCACTAAGCTACGCTTTACTTAAGCTTCGCAGAAACGAATCGAAACAAGTTGCACCACACAAACTAGTTTCAGTATTTAAAAAAGGATTATTTTAGGATTAAAAAGGCTTTGATAGCTTTAAGGTTGCCGAGATCACGGACATTTCCACAATAAGGTACAATAGCGGGGCGGCGCGGTGGTGCAGTGGTTAGCGCTGTCGCCTCACAGCGAGAAGGTCCTAGGTTCGATCCTCCGGGTTCTCCGGTTTCCTCCCACAGTCCAAAAGCTGCAGTAGGTTGACTGGATGCTCTAAATTGCCCATAGGTGTGAATGTGTGTATGAATGGTCGTCTGTCTATGTGTTGCCCTGCGATAGGTTGAGCCTCCTGTCCTGGGTGTACCCCGCCTTAGGCCCGCATTCAGCTGGGATTGGCTCCAGCTTCCCCGCGACCCGGAGACGGAAGAAGCAGTTTAGAAAATGGATGGATGGATGGGTGGATGGTGCAATAGCATGTAGCACTTACTGGAAACAAATAAAACATGAAGTATGAAACAGAAAATCTCATAATACCAAACGGTACGAGTGCAGTAAAATGTGCGCTTTCTTTAGTGGATGTGTTCATGTTTTCCCCCCACTTAGAAAATCAACGTCACGGAGTCAGAAGTGCCCAGGTAACCAGATGTATGTCGCAATTTCGATTCTGGTGAAAAATGAAGTGAAAGTGAAAAATTCCTGCAATTTCTGAAAAGTTCTGTGAAATGACATAGCTCGCTCGGAGCAGGTTTGGTATGAAATGCTCCATTCTAGAGAAACTGACCAAATACAAATTATTCACAGTGGTGGTGAATGGAACCAGATGTCTGGTTCCCTCACACAGGAAATGGTGATGAAGATGCTGCCTGATCCCTGAGACACTGTTTTCGAGTTTGAAGAAGCTTTTGGGCCTAAAACTAAACTCACTCATGGTGGAGGGATACATGCAGGGCGTTGTGAGGCAACAATAGTCCCCCAGAGTGATTTAGTTCAGATTCGCTATTTTACCATCATGTACGCTCAGCGGCATGTGGAACTTCACTGGGGAGTTTGGAGAGGAAATAAAATGGCTACATTTGCATTGGAGACAGTAGGTGCTTTCCAACCAGAGCAGCCTCTTCGTAGACCTTAGAACCGTTGGAGGAAGTTTCCCATTTTTTTGGGTTTGCACTGCAGGAACTAAGAACAATTATAGTCCCTAAAACAGTAATTTAGCTCCTGTTTCAGGCTAGGTACCTTAACGCACTAGAGAAACCATTAGTGCCGTAAGTGAGCAGTGACTGATCGTGATGAAAGTGTACGGGAGACGAAACACAGACGTACAGACCAGTAGTGAAGTCCAGGCTTTACTGAGCCAATAAGCTCTACTGCTGCACGAGTCTGATGCATTTAAATGCTCGAATAACGAATTTTTCTACCATGCGGACACTATACCAGCCATCAGGTGGCTTACATCACCTTAGCATTCCTACTGGTGAAGCCTGTACGTGTGTAGTTCTCTGGGGAGCTCCCCGGGAGTTCCTCTCAAAAAGCCCCTAGAACTGTTTGACTGTTAGGACCCTGGTTCCGGATGAACTGTACAGCTGATGCAAAGTCAACGACCGTCACCGTGAAACACGATTTACTGCAAAAAAGCGAGTGTCTCTTTCCGAATGGCTCGCGCCGATTTCAAACTCCGAACCTCCTCCTCTCGTTACGCCTATGCATGTTCTCGCGGTGGTCTCCCACGAGTCAAAAGCTGATACAGACCTCCGTGGATGTTGCTATGACGACACATAATCGCACACCGAGAAACATACACCCCCGTTGCATTTTAAGAGAAGGGTTTTTTTTTTTTTAAGGAGTCTTTAAAGAAGCTAACGTCTACTACACAGAGGCAGGCCCCACGCTCACCTGCGCCCACCGTTTGAATAATAACCAGTCTCCCACTGACCGCGGCACCTACGGCCGTGTATAAATAGCTTCGACCCTGGGCTACCCTTATCGGGATTTCACATCTAGTTATCTCCAGTTACAGACCACACACATACACGCTGGCAGACGCATGTATTCACGGCTACACGCCTCTCTCAAGGTAAAGAAATGTTTATGTCTGAGGGCTGGACAATATATCGTCTATACTGATACGGTGCAGGGCCGCACAACAAAGTGATATTTATCAATATCAGGGCTTCGCAACATGGATCAAATATCAGTATTGGGATTATGCTACTGCATATTGTGATTGCGATGCCTTCCAATGCATTAACAGACCCATTTACTCACTTTTCTGGGCCTGAAATGTGTGTCCATACACTCTATATACCAGACACTGATCTGCGAAAGAAGCCCATTTTCAAAACAGCATGACAACACAAAACCAACACGTTTACACTTACGTCCATCTCGTTATTCAGCCTACAGGAGTCTAACCCCACCCGTTCGTGCTGAAGTGCCTCAGTTCCCGTGTGGTCTTTGAATAAGCAGCAATACAGGGCAGCTGATGAGTGCGACAGAAGGAAAACGTACAGTACGAGCCTTTAGCGAACACCTCGGCCAATCAGGGTCTTCAATGCTTGAAGATTAGTCAAAATAATTCAGCTTTTTTTGGATTTCATGAACACTTTGGATCAGGAAAACACCCAGAAACACTCGTTTGATTGGTTCGATTGGTTACGTATCGCACCAGTATTGCAGGGACTAACACTGCGATAACAATCACTATGATATATTGTGCAGCCCTAATCGATATGGTGATCAAATGCTTCATACTTCAGTACAATAAGCTCTTCTGATCACACGGAGGATCTGTGCCACACTTAAAGAACACAGAGCTGCATATTTCACTAGAGAGAGAGCAGAATCAGGTCTGGCTCAGTGGATTTAGTGCGGCACGTTATGTGGCAGCTGATTAAAAATCGGCCAGATCAGATCGGCCATAACATTAACACCACCTGCCTAATACTCAGCAGGTCCGCTCGTGCTGCTGAAACAGCTCGGACTGTTGAAATGGAAGAAGCGGGTTGGACTAAATACATTCAAACAGGCTTCAATATGGTCAGTGTCACTGAAGCACTGTCTGTAAAATGTCTAAAAGGGATTATTCTAGATTCCAGAATTTCTCCCTTTAATGACAAATATTTACTGTAAGGTGTGTGATTTGCTGTGAGAACAAAACCAAACAGCCCAATCCAACAAGCTCGGTCAGATTTTTAGGAAATCCTCTGAGCGTAATAAAGGCGTGGGCTTAACGTCATTATTTCCACCCTAGATCGAATTTGACAGCATGATACTATGAAAATAGCGATTATTTTAGCAACACTGCCCAGCACTAGTGTGCCTCGTTCTCTAACAGTCTGGCTTCTTCGTCGCCACGGTCTGTTATTAGAAAACACGAGCGTACAAACACACTCCCGAAGCCACTCTTACATCAACGCACAGGCCCTAGAAGCGCCACATGAATTAAAAGCGATCGGTGCGAATGACTAAACTAGCGGTTTGATGGACAGATGGGCCTAAAGAACAGAGAGGTCTTCTAGAAGCCCCCCCACACTTCATTAACGCTCTGCGAACAACCAAAGCACGCTTGCTCACACAGCACACGGAAAAATATGCATAAGAATGCGGTAATACCAACGCTACTGAACAATCCGCTCCGTCCACTTGAAAAGGATGCACATGGCCCTGGAGCGCTACTCCACAGAAGAAAGAGGAGGCCCAAGGCACTGCACGATGGCCGAGTAATTAAAGAGTGGGGGTGTTGGGCAAGAGCGAGACCCTGTCAGTAAGATCACAGCAGTGTGTGTGTTTGGGCATGCTTGCATACTTGTTTACGCACATTTTCAAGACATAACCTGAAGGGGGGAAAAACAATCGGGTGACTTTTGAAGTCAGGTAAACATGTAGCAGTGGACCGTTCAGCAGGATGATGATCCTAAGCACACTAACAAATTCACCAGAGAACTCAAAAAAGAAGAACGGAGGGTTTTTATGAAGTGAAAGTGACAGTTTGTCATTGTGAACACACTCGAGCACCACAACGAAATGTGACGTCTCCATTTAACCCATCACACGTGCACACTTGGAGCATGGGGCAGCTACCGACAGCGCCCGGGGAGCAGTGCTCAAGTGTCTCTTAGTGGTGCCCGGGCCAGGACTCCAACCTGCGACCTTCAGGTCCCAAAGGCAGTGTCCCAACCACTAGGCCACCACTGGCCACGGGAGGTCACCGGTTCAAATCCCACACTTATACAAGTATCACTAGGGTTCCTGTGAGCAAGGCACCGCTCCCTGGCCGATGCTCATATCAGCTGCCCACTGCTCCGACACATTGGGTTGCATTGCACTTCGTTGTGATGCACTGTGTGCGTAACGACAAATAATCACTCGTATACTTTTACACGTGAATCCTAATGAAAACGTGTGCACGTGTGTGAGAGTAAGGAAAGACCAATGAACGAGTGGGTGCGTTTCGCTCACACGGACGTCCCACAAAGCACCTAAATGTGATGCAAACTGACGACAGGTCCACGGCGGTAGTGTAGTAGCGAAGGCGATGGTCTAGAGGCCAAACAAGATTATCAGTGTTCTGTAAAACAGGTCTTCTCTAACTGGCCATCCGTACAGCCTGTGGGCTATTCCTCCACGTCTGATCTTTCAAGACATGACTTATTTATTTAGGCTGCTTTTTCAAAGGGGAAGGCGGCTTTAGTTGGCCTTCTGTGCATTTGAAGCGAAGAGCCTTGCTGTAATTCAGCACCGCAGCAGCAGATTTAACGTTAATTAGTAAGAAAATCTCAAAAATCGCAGAATTCATGAATGGTTTGCGTGTGGTATGTTGGGGGTCTTGATTCCATACAGAAAACGTGAGCAGTGTCTGAAAGTTTGCCATTCGTGAATACGTTCATTTGACCATTTTTTACAAATTAAAGTACACTTTAGAACGACGTGGCTCCGCTAGATCTGTGATTGGCTAATATATTAGCCACAAGCTAATGTACCGGCCTTGGCGTGTAGTTGGTTCGATGAAATGTGTTATAGTGCAATATAGTGCAAAATATAGTGCAATGGACGGCTTTACACAGTGGTAAAGGCCAAACAAGTACTGTGAACATGTTTTGAGACATCTTTTCCCCCATCTATCAGATCCTTAAGCGTGTTTCAAGAATTCCTTTCTGCTTCCTCCCCATATCTATTTGTCTTGGCTATGGGCGGACTGGGCGACAGAAATAGAGCCTGGGTGTAAAAACATGCTGACGGAGAGTAGCAGAGAGGAGGAGGTGGTGGTGGACCGCTTCTGAAGGGACTGCAGGCTTTTTTTTTTTTTTTTCTGGCCCCAAAGCGGACACGGCTCAATGATCTCCGCGGCGCGTTACGGAGGGGATGCCTGGACGCCCCCGATGACCCTCTTCGGACTGTTACGGAAGAAAACCCACACTGAGAGTTGTGTGTTGTGCGCGGAGACGCGTTCGAGTTGAAAATAGGTCACGTTTACCTGCTGCTGCAGTTTTTCTTGCTCTTGGTTTTCCGCTTGGAGCCGTCTCGGTCTTTGTGGCTGGTGAAAGGTAACATTGAGGCGTACCCGTGTTCCGCTTCTGTGGTTTGGGGGGGGGGGCAAACAAACAAACAAACAAACATGTTAAGGCTGTGCATGAGCCTGGGTGCACATGCAAAAAAAAAAAAAAGAAAGAAAAAAAGCAGACTGCTACTGGTGTCTTTTCATATGGTGTCATTTGGCATCAACGGAGCCCGTTTAGGGGCAAAATATATTGCTTTTGGGTCAATGATGTCATCTGAACTCGAGTAAACCCAGCAGCCAGCCAAACCACAACAGATAAGGGGGGGGGGCTTTATGCGCTAGGAATGCCTCTAACGGGAACAAACAGGAGCACTAGGAAATGGGATTTTGGTCCCAAACAAAGAAAGTCCAGCCAGGACAAACATATTCCTGGTGCATATGTGCAAACAAGGCATGGAGGTGCATCACAGGTCCCACAAGCCTTGGAAAGAGGCACAACACCATATTAGTGACTACTGGAACAGAAAAAATAATAAAGCTTGGCCATGCATAGTGCGTTATGATAATTTCTCTATGATCTTGGCTTATTTATTGGGGCTGGCGGGTCACAGGGGAGCTGGATGTGGGGTTTCTTGATGCTGGTGGTTGGTATACAGTCCATAAAATCAGAGCCATATGTTTCAAAACACACATGTATATGCATGCATTTGGGAAGGGGGGGTCCAGTTACTTTACCTCGTTCTCTGCGATCGAGATACTCGGCGGCTTCGATCAACATCTGCACCATTCCGATGGCGGCCATTTTCAACAATAACAAGCTGATATAAAAAATGACACTCCGGGTCAAGGAAGAAACAGTAGAGGGGAAAACAAGCCGCCTGCGTGTCGCTCCGTCTCCTTTTCGGCTGCGGGGTGGAGAAGCTAAGAGGACGAGCGCATGCCGAAAAAGAACGATGCAAAAGGCGACGTGGAAAAGCTATAAGCTTGTTGATATTAGCGGGTTATTGGGGCTCTGATAAGAAAGTATTGATGTGCCCTTTGATAGGGAGGAAGAAGCGGAGGAGGAGGAGGAGGAGGGGAGCCTGCGCTGGCTTTTCCACAGGAAATGTCCAACTGGAGAAGGGGAAGAAAAGTCCAAATTTTGGCGACAAAAAAGTACAAAATGTGTGTTTTTTAAACGTCTGACTGACAAAAAAACGTCCCTCTCGTCAGCTCCTTGGCGGTCGGCTAGCTCGCTAGCTGCTCGCGCACATTATCTATATAATGCTAATTTGACGTCGGCGAGCGGGTTTCCGACCTGCACAGGTGCCAAACAACACGGAACGTGCAAAAAAAGTGAAGAAAACTCCTTTTTTTTCGAGATGGACGTGTCAAAACAAACGTCGACGGCGAGCCGTTTACCTCAAAACACTCGCGAGGAGCAGCGCTGACGCGAACGAGCCCGTTTTTAACCGACGAAGCCTCGCTCTCTATGTTCCCTTCAGCTTCGCGGGGTAAAAAAGTCCATACGCGGCGAAGGACTCTCTTTGTTGACGAAAGTGACGCTGTTTATGTCGGTTAAGCTAAGCTAGACACTGAGCTAGCATCAAAAAATGGCAAAGTTATGACAAATGAGGAAAATGTTGTTTTGTGCAGTCGGTCAGGTAAAATCGGCTGGTTTCGAGTTTATTTGGACAAACCTAACAGGTTACATAAACCTTATCGAAAGCGGTGGCCAGAGGAGCAGGTTTACCCAAAAAATATCTTTTTGATGTAAAATAAAACAGTCGAAATCAGTTAGTGATCAAAGATAATCTCGAAACGCGGAGATGGTAAACTAGCGTCGCTCCTGCAGACAGCTTGCTAGCGACTGTCATGTTACTGTACTTTCTGTCATGGAAACCGGAGGGTTTGATCGCCTATTGGTCGACCGTCGCAGCACGCAACGTTCCTATTGGTCGCGTCGAAGGCTCCGCTCCGCGATGGTGGAGAGTGGTCAGAGGAAGTGTGCTTCCGGTTGGTTGTACGGTTGTTTTTTTCCTTTTCCAAAACCGAGAATGAAACGAAAAAATAAGTAAATAAAACGAACAGCGTTTCTGAAACTATAGGCTTGTCTTTCACTTTGAAACGAAAACGTATTTTTTTTAACAAAATTTGCCGCTTTCGCCGCGGTGTAGTCGTTCCTGATTGGTTCACAAGGCAACACCCACAAGTCTCTTTTGCTGCGACTGGTCAGAACACGAAAACACAGGAAATCCTTGAAAGCGATTGGCCAAAAAGGGACGCCCATGGTCAGCCACGCCCCCTCCCTTCGCACATGCTGTTTTGCAGCTCTCCTATGGAGAGCCACTTTAGCCAGTGGGACTGTGCACTGTTTTCACGTGAAAAATCTATGTAAACAAATTCCATATGCGATCTAATATTTAAATCATTTTAAGGGAGTTTGTGAATTTTTTGACATACTTCTACGCGAATTTGTGAGGAAGGCAGCAAACAACTGTCATCTGATGAAGTGAAACATACTGTATGACTGGGAGTACACTGATGGTGGTGTTATTTACCTAATCGTTACCCTATAGTGAAAGAAAAAGAAGATAGTGTAAGCGCTTATATTTTTTCAATTTTATTTCGAGTCAGAACCACAATACAGATCCAAACAAGCAAATTATCAGTAAAGCAGTAAATTGTCCACAGTGTTAAAGCCTATTTAAAAGGATCCCCAAACACGACTAGCACTGAAAGGCGAACTGCTACCTGTAATTTGCACATAATGTTAAAAATAAACATACACGTGAGTAATAACTATAACCAAAGTTACATGGAGCAAAGCGAGTCGTCGAAACCTCGATGGCAACTTTTCTTTATCAGTCCTTTTTCAAGCAATGAAGTCCAGGGGTCTGTTGAACCCACCTTTCCTGTTCATATATTGCCTGCAAAAGAAAATATGATTACATCATTGATCCCCTCTCTGCACCAACATATTACATCATCGCCGGCCAATGGGAGTGTTGGTCTCCCAGCTAAGAAATACCTGCTGCTGTGATTGGCTGCAAAGCATGGCAGTTGCAACTAACAGTGCAACCGAACAATATGCTATTGCTCAAAAGCTGACAGTGGACACATGTAAACAGAATCCAAACAGATACACGCCCTGGCCACGCTAATGCTCACACAGTGATGCATCCTGAGTGAGACGCATGTGCAGGAGGAACGTGCACTGCCAGCTCATTGCGCATGCAGGCAGCATATGCCTATCTAGAGCATGTTAACTGGGTGTATACGTTTGAGGGTATCCGTAAGAAATGACATGGGATGGGAACAACACGTTTTATTTGTGTTCCACCGATGTAAGGTAGGGCTGAAAGATTTGGGGGAAAATATCAAATTGTGCATTTCACCTGCGAATGTATATTCTTTACATTTTTTCTTCCCCACCACAAAATGTCATTTTTCCTTCACACCTGAGACTTGAATGCTACATATAATGTATAAAATTCACAAGCTCTGCATAATTAGATTTCATTATTATTGAATTATGCGTAAACGCCCCTCATCAGTATTAGATAATATACAATGCAATTAAAAGTGTAGCTATTAAACTCTTTAAAAATGCAATTTTGATAAAAAAAATTAAATAAAATAATTCATTTTTTGGCCCTATTAGAAGTGTTCTCTATAAAAGCCTGTGGTTGCCAGGTAGGAAGAAAATCACCTCACTGTTTACATATTATAATGGGTTAGGGGCCTAATATTCTGACCCATTACATCAAGTGTTTGACTTTTTAATCTGAACAAAATTACTTATTTTCTTTTTTTCAAACATTTTTGACATTTCTTATGTGGAAATAAGAAGATAAAAAGAAGTGTGAAATATTTTCTCAAAATTCAGATTTACTAAGTAAAAAATAATTCTGGTGTGTGTGTGTTTGCCTTTTTGTTTAATTGGTTAATACACACACACACACACACACACACATTTCTATATACTGCTGTAGGAAGGGGAGTGTGGGGAATAAAATAAAGGGCATTTTTTTCTTCTCCTACCTTACGGGAAAACAATAATCTTCCAAAGATTCCTCAGCATTTAAAAGAAAAGGGAAGACACAAGAGTAGAACTGAAACCAACCTGTATTTCCTTTTCTGGGTCACATTGATGGCATGTGCGTTTACGGAACCATCCACCTTCCTGCCCTGCGGAGGCACCACGAAACAAAGCACACTCACACCAGTGCATTTAAAACGACTTGTTATTCCTAGTGTCCTCGCTACACGCTGATGCGGTCATCAGTTGAATTCATAATGCACTTAATGAAAGCCCTAATCATTCAGCAACCAAGGCTCTTTGCAAGAGAGTCTGTGGATTTGATGTTTATGATGAGAACTGCTGCATGTCTGCAGGAGCTGAAGGAAAAGAATGAAGGACGTGTCTGTTGTCTCACTGCGCCATCATGTGGTCAGCAGCAGTAGTGTAACAGATGCTGTAATGGAGGGTCAGTTTGGTCGTTTCCCTTCTCAAACTCACTGGCTTGCAATGGACAGGTGAGTTGAACCAAGTGTGCTTGAGCAGAGAAACCACCAAACACCAAACCCCAGGATAAGAACTGGGCACCCCTGCTTGAACTGATACTGCGGTCAATTACAAACCAGCCAAACATTAGCATCAACAAAAATGTCCAGCCTTAGCAATCCTATCAGACTTCTGGGCTTTATGAGACTTTATGTAAATGATCTATACTGAAAAGGTTTCCTGTTGCTCGGACCCTGTACCTCCCTGTAGGTTCATAGGTTTTGTACTGTGGTGTTCAAGCTTTTGGGCAAAGGGGCTGGTGTGTGTGGCTGCAGGTTCTTATTGAAAGCACACCCGGTTTAGTGAAAAGTGAAGTGAAAGGGGCTGTTAAATCACCTGGTCTTCATTAACTGGTCGTGTCAGCTCCTGCTTTGTTGGAACGTACACCTGCAGCCTCACTGACCTTTGGCAGAAATCTTACCGCGTTCAGATATCTCACCTTTGTGGTGTCAAAGGAGCCAAAACCCATGAGCTTCATCATCTCAATCTCCTCCTCCGTCTTACCCTGCATGTCTTCAGCTGCAACAGAGAAGAAAAAGCATTGTCCAACCATCAGCAGCTTGTTAAGCACTTTGGTAAATACTGAGGAAAACCAGTGGAGATCAGACGTTGTCCCGAAACATTAGTGGGTCACCACTTAATTTGGGAAAGTGCAATTGACTTTGGCCATCACACCAAGGTATGGGTCATTTAGTGAAGTATTCATTTGAAAAGACAGAGAATTTAAAACTATTAAAAGTTTCAATAAATACGATTTAAATACAAGGAACAGCAAAAAATGAAGTGAAAGTGGCTCTTTGTCATTGTGAACACACTCAAGCGCCACAACGAAAGGTGACCTCTGCATTTAACCCATCACACGAGCACACGTGGAGCAGTGGGCAGCTACCAACAGCGCCCGGGGAGCAGTGTGGTGGGACGGTACCTTGCTCAAGGGTACCACAGTAGTGCCCGGGCTGGGACTCGAACCTGCGACCTTCAGGTCCCAAAGGCATTGTCCTAACCACTAGGCCACCACTGCCCCCTATACACTACATCACAGTTCTTCATTTTTGTTCCTGGGTACAAAGTGTGTTCTCTCAATCCCCTACACCTCAAATGCATAATTCGTTCTGTGGCCAAGGTAATCACATTTTAAAATTTCTGTTTTCAAGAACATTCCCCATTTACTTTAAATGCTAAGTACACTTGCAGAATATTCTGGAATGGTGAGACTGGTCCAGAACTTTCTAGAATTGTCCGGAATTTCCTAGAACTTTCTGGAATCTTTTAGAACTTTCTAGAACTTCCGTAAAGATCGACATGTCACCGTTTTGTCACTATTAATATGAACGTTGAGTGCTGTGGTCATAAAGTCCAAGTTTGTGATGAATATAGCCATTTTTTCCATTTTCAGGCATAAACAGAAGCCAGGAACAAAAAACGTGTAACATTATGCCGACTTTGCCTCACGACTCACACACCATCACGGACCAAGAAAGAACACTACTGACCTGTCTAGACTATGTACACAATTCACAAGTATGTATACGATATATAGATGCATGTGTACATTATATACACACAATATATAGTACACGATAACATTATATATTTACAACAACAATGTTTCTGCCCAATTTAGTCGTCTCCAGTTCCACCAACCCACTTCCACCCCCCAGCCCCCAATTACACAACACAACCGCCACTGAAAGACTAAAGGCAGGCATCTTTTTGACCTGCCACTACTGCAATGTCATTAGACAGTGTAGTGAGCGTAGAGGAGAACACGGGCTGCCAATTCTAACAGCTAACTCTCTGCCAGCTAACAGAAGACCACAATGGCTAGCCTTACGTAGGGTGATGGGGAAAATAAGCATGCACAGAAAATCAAGAAAAAAACCACAGAGTGGTTATGGAAAAAGTCTGAGTGGAATAGCTGAGGTGAGAGGACACCAGTTTGCCTTCAGATTTCTCGCCCATGCCTCTAACCGCCAAACCAGTGATTTAATGGGAACTACAGTTAATACTGGCCTTCTGTAAGGAGAGCTCTGGAAACGGTTAGACCAACACACTGATATACACGTCACGGTTTACTGTATTAATGTGATTTCCACTTGTTTTCATGTTTTTTTTAAGAGAGAAAACACTGCCTAGAAAGCTTTAAATATCATTTTCCCAAGTATCCCAACACTTTTGCACAATACTGTGTAAGACAAGCATTGGGCTGCAGAGCTCCACCCAGTGCCTCTGTGAGTTTTTCTTGTGAAATTTTCCCCCAAATCAATTAAGAAATAATCTCGGGCTCTAGCTAGGACTGCCCCAGTGACATTACCACCAATGCTGGGAGGGGGAAGTGAAAGTGAAAGTGACTCTTTGTCATTGTGAACACACCCAAGCACCACAACGAAATGTGACCTCTGCATTTAACCCATC
>JBBPDA010000041.1:2337695-2350320 GCA_037974385.1 Arnoldichthys spilopterus
GTTAGAGGCTCGGACCTAGACTCTGTTAAGTTGCTTTGTGACAATGTCAGTTGTAAAAAGTGCTATGGAAATAAAACTGAATTTAATTGATGTATAAAAAGGTGGAAAGAAATATACAAAGTGTTTAGTAACAGAGACAGAATTCATACAGCTTTAACACACCAAAATGTACAGCAACAAGAGAACACAACTCAAGAGATTAGGAAGGGTAGACAAATCATCCTTCCCTACAATTAACAAATCCCTTTCCTGTGGGGCACGGCTGGTCTCCCTGAAGACATGGTGTAGACTGATGATTTTGTGATTGGATGCGACTTTATTTTCATTGCACAAGCAGCTTTATCCAGTGAATGTTATACGTTGCCTACAGAGAATTTCTGCAAAACAATTCACAGCACTTCAGTAACATTACACAGAGTACAGGCTAACACACCATCTGTCAGTGAGGACACTTCACACTTAGATACTGTACAGGCCAGACTTCCACAGAAACTGCAGCAGGCAAAATCAGTGGCACATAAACCAGAGTGTTTGCAGTGGATGAGAATGCATCCAACACGGACAGGCTCCTGCTGTGTGCTACACGTGTGAAAGGGCAACACTGGCCAGAGCACATATGCATGTGTATGAGGTAAAGAATGGATACTCCTGGTCAAATATTATTGCACTACACGTGAAAGTAGTTCCATAATACATGAAGTTCACTCAAAATACTGCAGGACTAGCTTGTAAAAATACTAAAGCATTTAAAAGTACATTTAATTTTTCAATTTAAGTGCATTGTTGTGTTGAAATTTGCTACAGCACTTATAGAAATACTGCTGAATGACCAAAAGGTCTGCCACTGTCAGTCATTATAACTTTAACTTTAATTTTTTTCAGTTGATATCCATCCTTCCTCTATAAATGACAGTTTATAGACCCTAGTCTAAACTCAGATGGGTGCTATAAACACACGGCAGCGCTGCAGGCTAAGGTTAGCTAGGCTAAGTTAATTTTACTTCTCTTACAGATTATTGCCTAAAATGTGAAACAGCTGGATAAACTTTAACCCCTTCCGGAAAACGGTTCTATGTTAATACACTGCCTTTACATGAGCCTAATCAGTACCATTTATGCAATTTTTGCAATTTATTAGCATTTGTCAGCAGTAAGAAAATGGTGTTTCCTAATTTACTGATTGACTGTTTTTTCCCCCTGTGATAAACACAATGCAGTGTATCACATTTTAGAAACTTTGTCCACTATTTCATGGCTCTGCTTCAAAGTAATGAGCAAGGAAATGTAGTTAATGTGAGTCAAAAGTACAGTATTTTACTTTCAAATGTAGTCACACGTTTCCAAAAAAAAAAAATAAAATATATATATATATATATATATAACCGTTTTCCAAGCTAACTGACTGTAATTTTTTGTGGGGGATTTGTTTTTTCTCATGTGATGAACACAGTTGTGATGTGTAGTGTCCCACGTGTTCCCCGTTCGTGTTTTTATTTTGGTTTCACATGTGCTACCTGCCGTGTTGTGTTTAGCCACACCCTAGCCCCGCCTCTTTGCCCCACGTCAGGTGTCTGTCATTCTGTGTCACTATTTAGTCTCTCAGTCCTCGCCTAGAGTTCGTCTTTTCTCTGTCGTATGTAGCTGTTGTAGTTGTCTGTTTCAAACTGTCGTGCTTACCCTGTTGCTCTCGTTTATTTTGTGCCTTAGTCTCTAGTCCTGCTTTGTTTTCTAGTTGTGTTTTCCAAGTTCATAGCCTAAGCTGTGTTTGCCATTTTATTTCATAATGAAACCCCCTCTTTCAGCGTCCTCCTGCATCTACTTCCAAACACCAACAAAACGTTACATCAGTACAAAACAAGTAACAAGACTCTTCAAAGAAATGTAGTGGAGTAGTCACAAGTTTCCCAAAAATGTGTACTCGGTTAAAATACAGGTAGTTATAAATGTTCTTAAGAGGCCACTGTCTACCACTGGTTGCAGCTGCTGTGAATTTTAGTGCTTCAACAGTTCACTTCTGAAGAAGTTCTAGTTTGGAAGCTGAACAGTAAATTAAATAAATTAAAGCTAGAGGTAATCCTATCCCACCGTACACTGATCCTGTGGAATGGCTGCTGTTGTCTTTAAGGGAAAAACGAATGGGCTAAACTGGCTGATAATGTAAAAGGAAATACATTCTTATTCAACCTGCTTTAATAAAGATAATGCTTTCTATTAAACATATGTATTAATAAAGCGTAGGCCAGGAGATGCTGGTAGGATAAAAGTCAGTGTTGCCGAATAGAGATAAATGCTAAAAGACTGCGTATATATCTTATAAATAAAACTATAACTGACACCATGTCCTTGATGCCAAATGAATAACAAATAGCCCTGATTTAGCATTCATTGTAAAACATTCGCACTGGATGAGGTGAATAAAAACATCCAAAATAAGCATATCAACCACATAGCCAGACTGTTGGGTGCTGACACTCAGTCCATTACAACAAAAGAAGCTGAAGTACTGATTTGCCACTAGACACATTCACAAATAATCACGACATCACACTTACATTAAGCTCAGCAATGGCCAAGCACTGCGCAGTTTTCCCTGCCTTTTTGTGTGTTTGGCGTGTATATGTAGCTTTTTAATTTTAGAATAGCCTTGGAGTAGTTTTTTATGCCTAGTGTATCAGGGTTTATTTTGTACTGTTTCTTGCATAAACCACATTTCCTAAAAAGTTGGGACATTTTGTAAAATAAAAATCCGCATTTTGTGAATTTTTTTGATCTTTTATAGACAAAAGGAAGCTTTTACTGTTGTGGCTGATCAACTTCTTTGTATTCAGTAAATCTAAACAACGTTTAATTTGATTCCTGCAACACACTCGAAAAATGATGAGGAATGAGGCAAAATAAGAGAGAAAAGATAGTAGAACACTGAAATTACACCAATCGAAACATTCCACAATAAGCAGTTGAGTTGGTAACAAGTGTGGGCATCATGATTGGGTAAAAAAGGAGCATCAAAGTAGGGCTTTGTCTTTGCAAGCAAAGATGGGTAATTGAACAAAAAAAAATTCTCAATGAAAGATTACAAAGAATTTGGGTCTTTCATAATCCACAGAACATACATGTGAAGGTCCCATTAAGGCCGAGTTGTTTATTGGGATTTTAGAGAGACACATGCTGCTGTAAAGGCAATGTCTTTTCCTGGCAAGTCCATGGTTATTACAGCAAGATAATGCCAGGCCTTATTATGTGCAAGCTACAACAGTGTGGCTTTGTAGACAAAGAGTATGTACAGATCTGTCTTCTATGGAAAATGTGTAGAGCTTTATGAAAAGGAAAATCAGACAATGGCATCCATGGACAGTTGGGCAGCTGACATTTCATGTCAAGCAAGACTGGGCAAAAAGTTCACCTGCAACAATGAGTTCCTTCTGTTTCTAAATGATTAAACAATGTAATTAAAAAGAAAGTTTTGTGTGTTGCAGCCATCACATTCTATATTTGCTTATATTTGCAAAATACATCTATTTTTTTCAGTGATAATATTATTAATCATTTGTTTGCACATTTGCCAGTTTCAAAAGTTACAACAGATTTCTTTTTCTATTTTACAAAATGTCACAACTCTTCCAGAAATGTTTTTTTTAAATTGTCATTTATTTATTCCACAGTGTTTTATCTCTCTGACATACTTTCCTGAGTAATATATTATATATTTGATATTTTGTAACAATGCAAAAAAATAAACACCCAACATCAAATTACATTGGCTGATTTTTTTATGTGAAAATAAGTACATCTTTAAGTACATTTCTGGGGGAAATGACAGTTAAAAAAATATGATATATATATATATTAATATATTATGATTTAGGCATATTAGTTAATGGGTTAATTATTTTTATCATTATTATTTAATATTGTATTTGTAATTTTTATTTCACTTTTTTTTCATTAGGGCCTCACCTGACTGAAGATTTCCCTAGTCGACTAGTAGCAGTCAGTACATGCCAATAGTTAACCAGTCATTGAACATTTATGATTATGATTTTACTATTTTTATAATTTTGGGGGCAAATTCTAATAATGACCCTTAAAATATATATATATATATATATATATATATATTTTTTTTTTTAAATGAATGAATTTATTTATTTATTTATTATTAATTATCATTATAACTGTCATTATTAAGTCATGTTTGAGATCAATAAACGATAGGCCAATCTTTGCATGTACCTTCTTGGGGGTTGTTCTTTACAGACTCGAACCAATTCAATGGCATCCTGCTGCACAAAACAGTGTGTAAAAAGTGACATAACCAGTCAGTAAAGTACTGTGTAGAGTACAGCAGTGTGTGGTTTGGGACACAGCTTATGTCTTCTTTTCTGTGATACAGCTCCATCCTCTGCGTGCCTTTTGTTGACTTGCGATTTGGTCATTTTTCCTCAATGTTTGAGCTTCTGTGGTAAACCGTGTGGAGGATGGAACAAATCTGTGTCACTGAAGTGGTCATAGACCCATGCGTGGTGGACTCCCAGGTCAATACATTTTAATCCTTAGACAGCTCCCAACAATTAACTGATCAATGAAAACGTGGTCGACTAAGGCTCTAACAGTTAGGTGACTATAAGGGGCAGCCCTACTTCCTGTACTGCATTTTTATGCACTTCAAAGTATGTTGTAAACTTGTTTTTAAAAAAATGCTACACCAGCCAACCAAATATTAGGCAGCAAGTGAATAGCAAGTTCTTGAAGTCCATGTGTTGGATGCTGAAAAATTGGGTCAGAGCATCTCCAGCATGGTAGTACCTACCAAAAGTGTGCCAAGGAAGAATACCAGTGAACGAGCTATGATTAAATACTGGCGCCCCCTATTAGTGATACATTAGGCAACAACCTAAGATCCTTATGCCTAGAAAGGCCCCTGGTTGCTAATATTATTATAGAAAATAAACAAAATCTGTAGTTTGACATTGGGTGCCCAATTTTCAGCATACCACAGTAAATAAGTATGTATTATTATGATTTTTAATAAGTATATATTATAAGGGGGCCAAAAAGCTAAAGTCTTTATACATTGATTTAAAAACCCTGTTATAACTCATGCTGTTACAAAGAAAACCTCTTAAATCATTCTTGACTTCATTAAGTAATTCTAGAAAAAACCTTTATCTGCTATGGAACCAGTCCATTGTGTGGAGATTCTTGGAGGTTACATCTGAATGTAAAGAAATGGTTTAGTACCACTTTACAAATAGACCACCTATATAAATAATTTATAAATGGTTTATAATAGTTAATTAATGGTTATTAAATAACAGATGACACCAAAGTCACACCAATTATAAATAGATATAAAACCAGTGTGATGCCTTGTTATTTAAATGTTAATTATAATAATATTCTAATATATAATTATAATAATTTATATGCCAAATATGAATAATGCTTATAGCTAATAAACCACTAATAACCCTATTATAAACCATTCATGAAAACGGTAGTCTTACTGTACAGTGGCACAAGTGGTTCTTTTAAGAACCCTAGATTGAAAGGTTCTTTAGTAAATCAAACGTTGTCTTTCTATGGCAGGGGTGCCCAAATTTAGTCATGGGTTCTGGGGTCAAGCATGGTTTGGTAAACACACTCCCTAAATATGACAATGAACGGATGAGATTAACAGACTCTGTTTGAGCAGGGAAGTCAACAAACTCTGCTAGCCCTCCAAGACTTGGAGTTGGGCACCCTTGGCCTATGGCTTAGTTCCAAAAAAAGCCCCTTTATTTTTAAGAGGGTTGTACACATCTAGGCCCAGACCCTCTTGAGAAGCCAGACGAAAATGAAACACTTCATAGAAATGTTAAACTGTGCGGATAATTGTCATTATTTATACTAATTACTGGGTGTGGCTTGATTAAAGAAATATGGCTGAAAGCGGTATTAATAGATTTGAGATGGCGTGATTATATTCATTCTCTCGGACGCTCTTCAGCCGTAGGAAAAGCCAGGGAAAAACCTGCTGTCGCGGTAATAATTATAGCTAATGAAACAGCTACTTTATAATCAAGGTACACACACAAAAGGCCATCATCATACAGCAGCAGGTCTGCACAGCATGCTTCTAGCTCCAGTGCCATAAAAGAAGCGTCACAACGAATAGTTTTTTTTTTTCGTTTTTTTTTTCTTTGATTGAAAGAGTTTTCCACCATGTTCTTCGTTTGTTCTCCTGATCAACATGGTTTGTTGAGGACCCACTCATAATAAATCAGATACAAAAGGACTGACTGAAATACAAAGACTAGACAGTGAATCAGTAATAAAGGATAATCAGTAATAAGGGACTGGACCACTTGTGGGCTCCAAATAGTCCTTCTTAGAGTCCTGAACAATTCCCAATGGGATATTGGAGCAATCTGCATATGGAATAGGCCTATTATCATGCTGAACAGTTGGAAGGAGACAATGTGGGCTTAAAGCCATCAAAGGAAAAAAAAACACTTCTCATGTAAGAGAAAATAATAGACCAAGGATAGATCTTTATCACAATACTTTAAGATGGGCTTTTGTGCTCGTTAGAGTTTAGTTGCATGCACTTTTCATATGTGTAGTTTTCTCTGGATTTGGGTCAAGCAGGTCTAAACTGTTTATTTCTAAGGCCTTTGCTCATTGAAAAAAAAGGAATACCCTGTTTTTATCATTGGCTGGTACCTGTGAATGGCTGGTTCCTGTAAATGAACCTCAGTCCTTCATAACACCTTCTCCTTGTTTGAAATACAATACCGAAGCCAACAAGCGTTGTTGGGCCGCTCTTATGAACAGCACTTTTGCCATTTTCTACCCATTACTCATGTTTGCCACTTTGTGCAAACTTTAAACGACTTAGAAACTCGAAATAAGAGGCCGTAATCTTAAAATGTCTTCAAAAGCCACCAAAGGAGGATCCCTTTCCATCATTTGGGACATTCTCACATTCTGAAAAATGAAAGGTCACTCAGGTCAGCCCTTAGCAAACTGGCACCAATCGTCAATAAGCATGCCCACCGCATGCCCTAACATTTGCACCCGTAAACACAGACACACACACTCACACACACATACACACTCATGCACCCTCACAATGTATGTGCAAGACATCTCAAAACCTGTGCCATTTTGCAATTTTGTCAGTGGCAAATTTTGTCCATTACAGAGCACAAAGAATTTGCTCTCCCTTGGCTGAGCGGTATTTACCTGCACACCGTTTCCTGTGAGGGTTTGATGCCTTGTCTTCTTTCTGTGCATGTTAACACAGGACTATACCCAAACACATTACATGTCTGCTAAAAAGCAAATGTAGGATTTCATGCTTCTGGTATAACAACTTAATACCAGGCTTTTGTAAAAAGTTTCATCCTTTCTTCATACAGCATCAATGTTTGAAAAGGGTAGACAGTGCAGCACAACCTGGGGAGGATCTGAAGGCAAGAGATGATTTTATGTAATGTCCGTGTAAATGGGCTCAAGTCTGAAAGTCTGAAACTCTTCAGAGATGACCAGGCCTTTGTGTACAACAGACATTCCCCACACTCGGTAAGGCCTGACTCCATCATGGCCTCCCTTGTGGTACTGAGTCTTTTTGAGGAACGCCCACACCGTGTCTTCTACTGGTCCCAGGCTTGACTCACGGTCACACCAATGGGACTAATCTTTCCCAGGTCTTCCATTTGCAAACCCTTCTGACCTGCAACCCCTTTGGCCTCACTGGCCGTAGCAGATCCTGCGTCATCCATGCTAACAGAGCTGCTGACCCTGCAGCCGGCCCTTTTCTGTTCTTGGTCCTGCCTTGTTCTGCAGTTCTTCAGGTTGCCGTCCGTGTACACCCGGTTCCTCGCACCAAAAGGCACAGGGTTGGAGTTGCCTCCAGATTCCCTCTGCCCGGTGACCCTCAGGTCGACTCTGCCCGGTCTCAGCAACCTGACACTTCCGGCGGAACAGCATGAGTATGTCCTGCAAACAGCCTGGAAGCCTCGCTTAAAGTTCTCATTGTAGTAGCCGTAGATGATGGGGTTGACACTGGAGTTGGAAAAGGCTAGCCAGTGTGCAAAGGGGAACACATAGCCTGACAGAAGCTCCAGCTCTTCCTCATCCAAACCACCATAGTCTGTCAAAAGCATGAGGGTCCACAAGGGCAGCCAGGAAAGTGTGAACAGAAGGGCCACCACACTGAGCATCTTGATCACCTTGATCTTCTTTTGGGAGATGAGTGGCCGGCCTTCTTGGGGCTGCCCTCCGGTGGCCGGAGGAGTGGAATTGTGATGGTCGTTGCCATCATGTTGGTCATTCCCGGAGATGACAGAGGTGGTGTAGAGTTTGACTCCAATGCGGCCATACATCAAGGTGATAAGAGTGAGTGGGATCAGGTAGATGTGGGCAAAAAGTACCGTGGTGTACACCTTCCTCATCTGCGGGTCAGCCCAGTTCTCAAAGCATGAAAAGAGTGGGTATGTGTGGTTGTAGTCCAGGTTGTGGACCATGTAGTGATGCTTGACTTGGGTCACTGTCAGTGTGGCTGCTGATGGACACATAATCACCAGGGCCAGCACCCATATCATCACAATGGTCATTTTGGCAACCAGCAAGGTGAGTTTTGGCTGGAATGGGTAGACAATGCACCGGAACCTGGAAGGAAATTATAAGAGAATGGGGAAAAAAAATTACTTTCAAAGCAGTTGATGTGTGACAGAGAAGGTTAAACTTCTTTTTGGATTGTCTACTTTAAGTGCTTTCTAAATAATTATAATAGTAATTATAATAATAGCAATAATAATAAGAAGAAGAAGACGAAGAAGAAGAAGAAAAAGAAAAAGAAGGAGACATACATAGTTCCCAAGCATGTTTTTAAGAAACAAAAATCTCTTCTGACTTTGAACTTTAGTCACACAGATTGTGCTTAGTCAGACAACACTGTCATGGTGCAAAGTCCCCAATTACCTATCCTAGTCAAAGTCCAGTGTCATGGCCTAAAATCATGGTGCTGAGTTCCCGGGTCCTGGTCTAGTCAAACACTGCTGTCATGGTGCTGAGTTCCCGGTTCCTGGTTTAGTCAAATACTGCCATCAAGGTGCTGAGTTCCCAGTTTCTAGTCAAACTTCAATCATGGTCCAAAGTCTATGGTTTGTGGTCCAGTCAAACTTCACTGCCATGGTGCCAAGTTCTTGGTTCCTGGCCTAGTCAAACTCCTCGGTCATAATACCCAGTCTTCAGTTCCTGTCTAGTCAAACTCCAATCTAAATTTGTGAATTTGTGGCCTTGTGGTTCAATCAAACTCCACTAGCCCTTGTGGCATAACCAAGCACTTCTGCTGCAAAATTTTCTATACTCTTCTTCCAGTCTACACAAACTAAACTAGCGCAAGAGTCTCCCAGATCACAGCTCAGTCAAACTCTATTACATCAGTGAAGAATCTCTTGGCTCATGCCCAGTCAATATCCTAAGAAGCGTCTCTTGGCCTCCCTCCCCTCAAACTCCGCCACTGCAGGGAAGAGTGTCCTGATTCACTGCCTAGTCAAACTCTGCTATGGTTTCTCTCGGATCACAGCCCAAAGAAAAAACAAAGATTCCCCAAAGTAGTGGGGTAAATTCCTAACAGATAATACCACAAACAGTTTAAAATCTTTATTCTTAATCACAATACAAAATCCAAATCTTAGTCCTAACCCTAACCCTCACTCCATGATCAGATGAGTAACATGGAAGAGCTACTGAGTGACCAGCTGCCAATCATTGTCAATGAGAGTTGACAGCAACAAGCAACAATAGAATGTTATATTGCCAGCTTTGCATGGTGAGAGTTTATGCGAATTCTTAAAGAAGCAACATGGCGATGATCAGCAGGAGAGAAGGCAATGCTAAGTTGTGTAACCTGTCCCCAAAAGCTTGGAATACTTCCCAGAGCCAAGCAACAAGGGCTCTGTCTCCCTAACATACCATTTCTTTATCTCCCTTCCTCATCAAACTCATTGTGTCCCTCTCCCCCTTCCTTCTCTTTCAAACTCCTCACTTTAATCAGCTCTTCTCAATAGGAGCCAAGCAAAGGTGCAGGAGCAAGAAGGTGTGAAATCGTACGTCACATGAAGGGAGGTGGTCCATTGTGACCCCTCATTATGTCCTGCTCGCTTTTCAGACTTCCTCTCCTTTCATACCCCCCCCCCCTTTGTTCTCCTCACTTCTTTCATGCTTTCTAAAGTGCATTGAGCTGCTTTTGGACGCACAAGGCCACTGTGGGAATGAGGATATTTTCTGGGGATGGTTCTGGTGGTCTGTTTCGTCCCGGCGTCAGAACGAACCTGTCCACGGCAATGGCCACCAGAGTGAAGACGGAGGCTGAGACGCTCATGCCCTGCACCAGGCCGCTCATCTTACACACCATGTTTGTGAAGGGCCATCCTGAGAAAAAAAAAAAGGCAAGAACAGTGCCTAAATAAACAAACGCACAAACAAGCGAGCAAGAAGCAATAGAAAAAGTAAGCGACAGGGTGGCTTTTTGTGCCTTGAGAAAGCATGGCACTTTACTTTGAAGGACAAATAGTATGTGCTGTGCACAAGCACTTCCACATGGCAGAGGTTAAAAGCAGCCAGCCCACCACTTGGCATGCGTTTTGTTTGTGGGGAGGGGGCCTGGGGGCGATGGCAGACGAAGGAGGAGTATGTTTGGCTTGAAAAGCAAAGGGGCTCTGACATTTGTGCCCTCGACACTCAGTAATAATAACGGCTGAAGCTTCTGCAATCCCATCTATGATTCACTGGCTGTGACTCACCGTGCACATACGTCCACAACTATATTCATCTCATACTGAGCAAAATGTTCTCCATTTCTATTTTGGAGACAGGCATACAGTCTGCCTCAGTGGTTACCTATCATGGCCAGTCTCTTCTTCATTAGCAAAGAACATTAGTCTGGTGTGTGAGTCTAGAAATTAGCCCCCAGCATGAAAGTGTCTGAAGGATCTCTTTTCTAAAGCAATGTGAAGTGTGGGTATATTCTCAAGCTGTACAGAAGCTCCAGCAGAATAGACACAACGCATCTCAGGCAGCCCTCAATCATCTCAAGAGAACCAGGGCTGATTACACAACTTGTCTCTGATAAACCCTTAGAAGCATGAAGACCTTGAAAGGGTTAGGTTGGCACTTCACTCCACTTTGACACTTTTTAAACACATCCCTAAGCCTCAGCCCAGCTGTGATGACAGACAAGGGGTCGTCCTTGAGGAGAAGTGTGAAGGGTTTTGACATGAACAAATTTTTAAAGGTGCTGGCAGGTCAAGAACACCTGTTACATTTCATTTCTTGCGTTGGATTGTGCAGATCAAGGTGTAGGGGGGATATAGTGTTGCATTACTTGCAGAATTTTTATGACAATGCAGGAAAAGGTCACTAGACAGTAGACCATGCTGACAAAGTGAGGCACCGTACTGTATTGGATAATATGTGTGTCATATGGAAATGTTGCTTATTGGTGTGTATTACTGTCTCGTTTTTTTGCACATGTTCACCCATGTTGCCATGAGGATGAAATAATAAAATATTTAGTTGTTGAGTGGTGGGATGGGTGTCAACATAACTGTCCAATTTTTTGTTTCTGTTGTCTATGGAAGACCTTTATATATGTTATACATCTATAAAATCCATATATCTTCACAGTCCAAGATAAAACAAACAAACAAATATCTCCAAAATTGGAGATTTTACAGAAAAAGCAAAAAAGTTCTTTATTTCTAATGGAAAGTTAATGGAAGAACATTTCTGGAACGAGTGATTTTGGAGCATTTCTACTAGTCTGCTCATCCTGAGAGTTGTAAAGACCAGCTACTGTTTTCATTAAGAAAAATAAAAATCTAAAACCAAAAAATGAAGATAAGTGGTCTTTTCACATGCAGCACATTTTTTTGACTATCCAATGAATGGGCACGTCCACATCGGAGGCAAATGTTTGTGTGCGAAAAAGTGACATTTAGCTTTTTTGCAACAGCCTTGATTATTTCCTGAGAAAGGAGCACAGTCGACACACCAGTCGATGCAAAACCAATATGATAAGCTGAGCTATTCGCTCCCCAAAGTTATTTCCACATACTAGGACCTCACTTTACCTCTTTTTATAAGTATCTCAACTCAAACCCACAGTAAGTCGCTGTTCCAGTTTCATCAGTTCCCTGAAGGGACTCCTCAGACTCTTCAAGCGAGGAGCTGCCATCTCTTACCGGTCCTCAAACTGAGCCCTGGACGTCCTGAAGTAGGACTGAGAGTGGCCGGGATAGTTTTACCTCCTGAGCTGAGCAGCATAAACTCCCCACATGCTCACCTTCTTCTCAGGACCCAACATTTCCTAATTTTCTCTTTTATTTTATCAAATTAAATCAAAGATTATATTAATAATAATCATTAATAAGATGGGCAGTGGGGTTGGGACAGTGGGATTGTGGGCAGTGGTGGCATTGTGGTTAGGTCGCTGGTTTGAGTCCCGACCCTGGCACTACTGAGGTACCCTTGAGCAAGATACCGTCCCACTACACTGCTCCCTGGGCCCTGTTGGTAGCTGCCCACTGCTCCATGTGTGCACGTGTGATGGGTTAAATGCAGAGGTCACATTTCG
>JBBPDA010000041.1:2357287-2382287 GCA_037974385.1 Arnoldichthys spilopterus
CTGAACTGAACACTACAGAACTGAACTGAATACTACAGAACTGAACACTACAGAACTGAACTGAACACTACAGAACTAAACTGAATACTACAGAACTGAACACTACAGAACTGAACTGAATACTACAGAACTGAACACTACAGAACTGAACTGAACACTACAGAACTGAACTGAATACTACAGAACTGAACACTACAGAACTGAACTGAACACTACAGAACTAAACTGAATACTACAGAACTGAACACTACAGAACTGAACTGAATACTACAGAACTGAACTGAACTGAACAATACAGAACTGAACAGAACTGAACACTACAGAACTGAACAGAACTGAACAATACAGAACTGAACAGAACTGAACAATACAGAACTGAACTGAACACTACAGAACTGAACTGAACTGAATACTACAGAACTGAACAGAACTGAACAATACAGATCTGAACTGAACACTACAGAACTGAACTGAAACTACAGATCTAAACAGAAAAGAACTAAATACAACAGAACTGAACCGAACAGAGCTGAATACTACAGAACAGAACTGAATGCTAGAGAACTGAACCCGAATAGAATTGAATACTAATGAACTGAACTGAATAGAACCTAATACTACAGATCTGAACAGAACTGAATACTACATATCTGAACCGAATAGAACTGAATACTACAGAACTAAACAGAACTGAATACTACAGAACTGCACAGAATAGAACTAAATACAGATCTGAACTGAATAGTACTGAATACCACAGAACTGAATTGAACTGAATAATACAGATCTGAACAGAATAGAACTGTATACTACAGAACTGAACTGAAGAGAACTGAATACTAAATACTAGAGTACTGAGAACTGAATACTACATGCTCCACGTGTGCACGTGTGATGGGTTAAATGCAGAGGTCACATTTCGTTGTGGTGCTTGAGTGTGTTCACAATGACAGAGTCACTTTCACTTCACTACAGATTTGAACAGAATGGTACTGAATACTACAAAACAGAACAGAGTGAATAGAAAAGAAGGCAAAGCCTATAAATAATCACTTGCCAGTTGTTTTTTTTAAATTCATGATTTTTATTATTTTTTTTTTTAGTTTTGCAGGAACATAAAACAGTATTGTGGCTTTTACCACATACACTATGTATTCACATAATACACCAAACAGCTACAAGGAGAGAGACCGAACAAAAGAAAACACTTTATACATACTGCATACTTGACATGAAAAAATAGAACCAAGAGCAATCTTTAACTCATAGAGGAATGTAGCTGCCAGTTATTCATTTTTTTGTTAGTTTTTTTTTGTCATTTGTTTACTTTTTTGTCTTTTTTTCTTTATTGTATTATGTAAAACTGGGCGTGATCAATGTTTCCATATTGAGTGCTAACAGAAAGGGGGTAGGTGGGGCAATAAAGAGTGTTCGAGCAAGTGTGGGTGCTTAACGTGTGGTGTACGAGTGAGTAAGGAATGCATGGGTGAAATCGAGAGGTCATTCCAAGAGAACGAAAGAAAACTGAAAAATGTGTCGAAAAATATCATCAGACGGGTAAAAGCGCATCTCTGGGCTTGTGACGGAGCACCAGAACATCTATTAACAGTCTATTCATCTCAATAGCATACACGTTTCTTTTTTTTTTTCTACCTGTATAATATCATTGATTCTAGATATCTGTTTCAAGTACCATTTGAGGGGATGAGGGTTCAAAATAAGAGAGAACTGCCAAGAGATTTGAGTGCTTTGCTTTAAATTAGGATAATATACGTCTTTCAACAAGTGAGTAAATCCCCCCCAGGAAAAAATGAAAACATGAAAAAATAAAATCAGCACCATAGACGCTTAAAAACTGAGACATCGGTTCATAGATCATAGTAAAGATTTCAAAAGACCGCACAGACAACAGTTCCTCTGCTATGCGGCCCGGCTCGACAGCGACCTCTAGGGGTAGCACCAAGGTTAAAAGTTTCGCTGCGGACAAACACACGCCCTACGTTTCGGCGACGTTCACTTTCGCCAGGTCTAAGATGAAACCCACCGCACATTCATAGTCCGCGACAGCGTTTGCATGCGCTTTCGCTTCAGCGAGGGCAGTAAAAAAAACGAGCACGAAAAAAAAACGAAAAAAGAAAAACGTCCAACCGTAAAATCACTGCAGCGGCTAGCTCAAACCTTACACCCCAGCACACCGCCGCCCGGGGTATGTCCCACTGGGAATAGGACCACGCACGGACCTTACGTTGTCCCTCGCGCATGCTCTGTCACTCCACGTTTTTTTTTTTGTTTTTTTTTTGTTCTCGCCAGGGAGAGGAAGCCTGTCTCGGTGGTTGTTCAGAGGTATTGGTCTAAGTACAGTACTTTAATCAGAAGAGGAACAGCAGTATACTGAGTACAGAGCATACACTCAGGCCCCCGTAGCTGACCCAGGATCGGCCTGCTCGCCAAATTCACTGGGGTGGGGAGGGAGGGGCGAGAAGGCCGAAGGGATCCCGAACGCCTCTACTGCCGACTCGTTGGGCACGCGTGGGCGGAACTCGCTGGCGCTGCTTTTAATGGTGAAGGCTTGACATATACTGACAACTGTGGACTAAAAAACCAAAAAAGCAAAGGAATCATTCATGATTTATTCCTCACCAGTTAAATAATCTTGCCTAAATATTTAATTATTTACATTTCTATCTCTCCCAATAAAATTCCATTAAAAAAAGTGACAAAAAAAAAACCCAACAAAATTAAAACAAACAAAAAAAAGAGACTAGGATTCAAGTTGTCAATATTTCATTATCATTTTTTTCCTCCTCGTTAAAATCAAGATTAAAAGTGCTTTTATAAAATCTTTTCTTCTATATTTACAATTTGTCTAAAACCATAAATCAAAACAAACCAAAAAAAAAAATGACAGCAAGCACAATAACAATAATCTTCATCATCATCATCATCATCATGTAATAAATAATATTAAAAAACACCAAAAAAAAAAAAAAAAGTAGATAAGTATGTGGTTGTAGGCCCAAAGGCCTACAGTCTGTAGCGCCCGTGTATTAGTAGCATGCTGTGACTGGGATCGTCGTCTCAACATGAGGTAAAGAACTAGAGGACGGCTCCATAAGCACCAGGACCCTCTCTCATCTGTGAGCACCGAGCAAGTCTACTGCCCTGCGTAAACCCACGGCAGCCCTTCAGCACCCCAAGAACGCCTCACGCATACACACACATACACACAGTCACACAACAAGCTCACTTGATGCAAACACAATGTGCACCGTGCGCTTCGGCCTAAATAGTGCTAAATAGTGCCGAAATGCTGAGAAGCACCTCAAACTTAGGGGGGTGACGGGGGGGGGGCGGAGGGGGAAGGTCAGCTCTCAGGGCAAGAGGAGACAAAGAGGAGCTATGGAGTAATATAAAGAGGTATGGAAAGACTGTTAGTAGCACCAACCTCCTTCAGTGTCCTCTCTTTCTCCCCCTCTCTTTCTGTGTTCAGGCTAGCGACTGAAGCCTCGGCCTGGCGGGGCAATTCCAGAGCCGCGTTCGTCTGGAGTTCAAGGTTTCTCTGTGCGGAGAGCTCTTGAACTCCGGCGGGGGCTGGAACTGTCGGGTGTTGCCGGAAGGCGCAGGCTCGTGACCCGTTGTGTGTAATCTTTAGGGCATTGTAAAGGTGGGACCAAACGCCAGTAGCACCTCGGAGAACTCTGTCCCTTCCACTGTCTCGTGGGTGGAAATGGAGACTGCACCATAAGAATATAAGCGAGCACCGACTGAACTGATGACACTGGCAACACACCTAAACCCGGTGCAGAAGGATAACCTGACGTATAGCCTCTGTGTTGAAAGCACCTCGGTTCAGCGTCTGCCACCACGATGAATAATCGGAGACAGCTAAGACAGAAAAAAAGCACCATTGGAAGGACCGGGAAAGACCTCCATATGTAAGAGTGGCACAAAAACAGAAAGGCCCCCATGAACGTCAGGACTTCCCTCGCTTGTTTTGGTCGCGTACTCCGTGATTACAGCATGGAACTAGCCCTCTTGTGAACACTGTCCCTCCTCCAGGGTGTCTCGCGTAGGTTGTAGACACAGGCATGGCTCGCAAGTGACGTGAAGGTGCCATATATTATGGAGAGGTTAATGTAGGGAGAGAGAAAGGCAAAAGAGAAAGAAAACCGACGACACTCGACCAAAAAAAACCAAAAACATGATTCGCTTGTTCTCACATTCATATCGAACAAGCAGGACTGACGGAGATAAGGAAGTCCCTCGCCATCAAGAGAGGAAAAGAAAGGATAAAAAGCCCTCAAAACAATCATAATATTAAGAACATTGATGAAAAACCATACGATTAAAATAAAAAATAGTCATCTTCATAATATAATAACAATACCTGTAATATCAACGTCAACAGTAACAATAGCAATCATAATAATATTGATAATAATAGCAATAATAATTAGAATCATTAAATTCACTTAGGGAGGGTAAACTATGGAATCCCTCCCACGTTGGAGAGAACAAGAGCACCATAGGCAGCGTGTCCATTTGGGGGACTCCCAAACTGCCACCAAAACTTGAGGTAAAAAAAAGAAAGAAAGAAAAGAAAACAAGAAAAAAGTGCCCCCTCGGTCATCTCTCTCCGGTGGTCTGAGAGGAAAGACAGAGCTGGGAGCAGTTCAGGGGTTTAAGGGAAGCGTGAGTTTCCTTCTTCGATTTTTGCACCCTGCGTTCCCACTCCCAGCCGTGGCGGGGGGCACCAGTCTGCAAGAGCTTACTTAAAGCGACTGTAGGGCCCTGTGAGCTGGGTGAAGGCGTAGGGTGACACAGTGACCGTGGTGGTGGTGTGCTGTGTGGGGGCCATCCGTGTCACCACCCCTTCCCGCTTGTCCTTGGCAGGCCCCAAGGAAGGACTCGAGGCTCCGTCTGCCCACTTGCGCTTCTTGCCGTAGGCCTTAATTTCTTCCTGTGAGAGGCCCAGAAGAGCTGCCTCCTGTTGCCTCTGCCTCGCCCGCTCAGCCAGCAGCTTCATCTTGGCCTCCCACAGCGCTAGGCCATGGCAGGGCTGGTTCAAATTCTTGTGCTGGTAGAACACCAGGGAGATGCGGGTCGGATGACTGCGGTCTGGTTTCATCAAGGGCGTGGTAGCATGAAGCTCCCGGCGTGCACATTCAATAAGAATGGAGCAATGGGCTGGAGCCACCGCTACTCCTCCGATGTTGGGGTCCAGGAAGTTGTGCTCACTGTCGGAAAACACCTCCTCCTCTTCAGGCTCTCGTTCACTCTGGCTTTCGGCCTCGCTCTCCCAGCAGGCTTGTCCATTTGTCTTCTGCAGCGCATCTGGAAACAGACGGCCCTCCTGAGCCGGAGATGGAGTGCTTCCCGCTGCGGAAGCACCGCCGGACTTCCATGCCTTTTCTTGAAGCCCCAGGGGTGTTGAGCCTCGACTCTCTACAGCCTGGGACAGCATCTTGTCTGGAAATGCCCCAACTGGAGTGCCCTGTCTAAGTACACCAGGACCATAGCCTGCGGCCCCTATAGGACCCCAAGCCTTGGGTTGTGGACTGGGGGCAGAGTTGTCCCAGTGACGTGGAGTACCTGGGTGAGGAGAAGGAGCTGGAGATGGGCCTGCTGAGGCTGGGGAGGGACACTGAGAGGGTGAGGCCATTGGGGTACCAGGATAGGAGCTCCACTGCTGCTGTGGATGGGCATACTGAGGATGCTGAGGCTGGGCATGGTGCTGCTGGTGGAGCCGTTGCTTATCTGGAGTGAAGGGTGAATGGGCTACTCCAGGTCTGAGATTGCCGTCCCAGCCTTTGGATGCCAAGCTGCCGTTCGGCTTGTGCCCAGGCCAGGCGTCAGGTTGTGGGGTAACACTGGGGGTGTTAGGGCAACTTCGGACCTGCCCATCCGTCCTGCTGTCATACAGTGGCACCTCTACAGGCTCTTGCTTGATGACTGGTGTGACACGGTGTTGATCCGAGGGTGCAGACGGGGTACGATTAGGTGGAGCTGGAGACTGAGATAGGCTGGGAGAGTGGTGCAGATACCCAGGGTTGCTCAAGTCAACCACTTGCTGACGCTGTTGATCAGAGCAGTTAGCATATGCTTGTGCCAGCCTTGCCTGAAGACCAAGAACATTGGGCTTCTGTTCTGCTCCGGCAGACTTGGGCCAGGACCCATTACGACCTTCGCAGACCTCATTGGGCAAAAGTGCATTGGAGGGGTAGTTGTAGTAATTGTAGGGCACACCTTGGAGGTTTGGATGGAAGCCATTGATGGGACTGGGTGCAGACGACTGGCCATTGGAAGGCAGGCCACCTCTTGCATAGGGACCAGGATAGGGGTAGGCACCATTCATCCCGTAGGGATCAGGACACATCTTGCCATTCCCAAGAGCTGAGTAGCCATCCAAATCTCCATTTATGGCACGAAAGCGATCAGCCAGCTCTTTTTTGATGGTGGGCTTCACCTCTTGTTTTGGAATTGCTAAAAGAAGATGTAAAAGGATATTAACATAAAAATATTGAAAAGAAGAGGAAATTGCACTGGTAATTGGAATCAAATAGAAGGTATTGAAGTTGCCAATCTTGTTAAATAATACAACATTACAGATCTTTAAGGTGAAACTTCCGATAACAATCCAACAATGGATTCACACCTTTATTGCCTTGCTGCGGGTGCGGTGAAACTGCAAGCCGGACCTCCTTCTTGATGGTCTTGTCTGGTGTCTCTACTAACTGTTTCTTCTTTTTCTCCGATGCTGCTTTCTTGGCCTCTAAACGCCGCTGGCGGCAAGACTTGGCGGGCTCTGGAAGTTTGCGCACCTCTCGGCGGAAACTGCGGAGTACCTGGATAGCACCTGTCCGTATTTTGAGTCGCTGCTTCTCCTCACTGCCAAACTCATCTGCCGGGGAGACCGTATAAAGCGGAAGCACGTGAAGCTGCTCGTCGTCCGGGATAACCCCCACCTGTCGATTGTCCTCTTTCGTAAGAGTGCAGACCTGAATACAAGAGTAATAGATTTAAGACACAGTTGGAAACGTGTCAAACAGTATAATAATAATAATAATAATAATAAACTTTATTTACAGAGCACATTTTTCTGTAGTACATTACGTTTTGCAACAAATTGCAACATCTAATAAAATGTGACTGATAAAAAGCAAAAGTAAAAAATATAAAAAGATAATAATAATAAAAGTAAATAATGTATTAAAGGTATTAATATTTAAAATAAATATTAATGTATTATTATTAAATGTAGTTTAATAAATAATAAAAGTAAATAATGTATTAAATGAATTAATATATATAATATAAATATTAATGTATTAATTATTTAATTTATTTAAATGAATAATGAATGGAAATAATATATATACATATATATGTATATAGTAGTGTGTTTACAAAGTTAGTTGCATAAAAACAAAATGCTGTTTTCCCAGTTTTATTTTTGGAGCCTTCAGTAAAGCAGTGTTTGGTGAGTTTAAGGTTTGATTAGGAGTATGTATGAAGTATATATGAAGGTGCCAATACATTAAGAGCCTTAAAATAACAGTAAAAGAATTTTTAAATCATTTCTAAATGAAACAAGTAGCCTGTGTAAGCCAAAACATGTTGAGTATACTGCAATGCAATGTGTTTACTCTGGTTGTCTTAAAATACAGGCACTAAGTTATCTGGTCTACTCCCATAGGCCCATCACAAAGGTCTCAAAAAACAGCCCTTTAAAAAGCTGCTGTACTGGATATTACATACACTGCACTCATTTAAAAGTGTGTCTGCAACCACATATACCTGCTTTCCAACACAAACTCACCAAAATGTATAACTGACATTAACAAACACTCATCTACTTTCATTCTTGCATGCACACACTCCGTACCACAGTGCAGCCGTTGTGGAGGTTATGCTGGTCTTTGTGAGCATGGGCACAGAAGTCCATGCATGCAGTGATGCCTGAAAAGGGTCGCCCCTCTTTCAGACCCAGACGGCAGTCCGCTGCCACCTTTTCGTTTGCGCACTGTGGAACAAACAGGGAATACACAGATCGGTCACTCAGATCATCGCAAACTAATGTTTTACCATGTCCATCGTGAGAGATGACTTCAAATATAACCTGGCAGCTCTTTCATGCACAGCGTTCATCGATAAATGAGATATCTGCAGTCCTTTCTGCCTTTCAGCCACCCCTTTCACCCTGAGCACTGGGGATACAGTCTGTACCGCTGTGGTTCAGGCTTTCCTCTGTAATAGGGTATCATTTCTGGATCACAGGCCGCACATACACTGATCAGCAATAACATTAGGCGTTAATGTTATGGCTGATGAGTTTATGTGCGACCTGTGACGGACAGGTGAAATGAATAACACTGACGATCTAGCCGTTTCATTAAAATGGCACCTGTCAGCGTGGTGGTATATATAAGGCAGCAAGTGAACAGTCAGTTGTTGAAGTTGATGTCCGGAAGCAGCAAAAATGGGCGAGTGTAAGGATCTGAGCCATTTTGACAAGGGTCTTATTGTGACGGCTAAAACGACCTAGCCAGGGCATCTCTGAAGGGCTCAGAGGTTTGCTCAATACTCATTGTTTGCTATAAGCTACTTCACACAGTCCGCTGGATTCGACTCGAAGCTTCAGTGTAAACCAAGGAATCAAACCAAACGTGTCTTTGCTGAGCGACATCGTTGAGGGGAACATTTTCTGAACGTCAGTCTGCCTTCTGGGAGGTCGTACCTGGTTGCTGTATGCCTTAGGGGCCAGTTTCTTATACACAGGTGCCACCTTGGTGGCCAGGTCCATGAAGTTATCCCTGAGAAGCTCCTCCTGCAGAAGAAGAATGCCATTAGCCTCCATTTCCATGCTTGTATTTGTGTTTACATGTGAGTAAAGCAGCTAGTAACAGTTATATCATGAGATCTCTAGTAAAGATTCTTAATAAGAGAGATTAAATACAATTTCATTAGTAAGTCGGACAGCGATGACTCATATTTATGATCATAGATAACTATATTATAGAAATGGTAGTAGTTTAAGCAAATTACGTAGACAATTCCATCTTGCAAATTCCGAAGTGACTGTAATTATTCCACATGCCACTGACCTCTTCGGGGTGTTCTCCCTGCAGTCTGAACTTGCGGGGCGCCTTACTGCGGGCATACTTGCACCCGTTGAAGTACATGCTCCAGGAACACCCGAAAGAGAAGGAAGCACCAGCTTTCTCGGGGTCTTTCCCCTGGCATGCACATGTACGACTGCGGGAAGAGGAAAGGAAGGAGATTTCAATACACAATCACATGACTGAACATCAGTCCCGATTTTCCTGAATTTTTCACACTTCACGCCCAACATCTACTGACCCAAACCTTCATAAGGGCATTTCTAATGCGACAGCTTTACGGACGAGCACAAGACGGTATAATCGCATATAAAAAGAATCATGAGGTTAATTTATACAGACAAAAAGATCTAAAAATTGGGGGAAAATATTCAGTTTCATTGGAACATATTAGTCTAAAGGACACGTCCTTCAGGATTCAATAGCTGCACACTCTAAGAGGTAAAACCACTGCAAATGCAGCACCAATCTCCATTACAGTGAAGCACTCAGGTCACATGGCACATGCACTGTGTTCTCGGTAATGCAGAAACCAAAAACCGAATTTCACACAAACGCCAGCAGTAGTTTGCTTTGTTTCCCACTGGGTTGTAACAGCCCAGTCATACGTATATCATCATGTTCTTGCAATTAACTTCTTGTAATGTGTCTAATGCTGCGCAAACGTGAAGACTCCACTCCTCCAACCTTTGCACTCGGGGTCCGAAACATCCCCCAGTTTTGAAATGTGGAAAAAAAATTTCTTCCTCTAAAAAGTTCAGGGATATCTGGGATTCTCGGGTGCAGTTTGTTTGTTTATTTATTTATTTCCTTTTTATTCTTATCTTTTTTCCGTTTCTATTATTTCCTTCATTTTCTTTCTTTTCCTTCACTTTCTTCCGTTCACATATGTTGGGTTGTTAATCCATGTTGTCACTTGGCCAATAGAAGTTTAAAGATGAAAGTACAGAATAAACAGAAGAATAAAAGATTAAAATGAAGAGCTTAACCCCTGTTCTCCCAAAAAAAGAAAGAAGAAAAAAATAGGGGAAGCAGCTATAGCCAGAGAACATGTTGCCAGCTGGTGACCTGGGGAAGTTCATGCTAAAAATAAGGAGCTCAAACATTTTTGTCAGTCCGACTCAAGCTAAGCTCAGTACGGCCTGTTGCTAACTTAAGCTTAAGGTGTCGGCGGGAAAATTAAATCTGCATTACACTATTCGATCGTCATGCATTGGCGAATGCACTGTATGGCTCCACTCGTATTTGCACAGCGTAGGTGAATGGGACATGCCATGATCTGGAGGAAAATGTAGCATTATTAGCTACACTACACCCTGCACTGCTGTAAACCCTGAGATTCTTTCTCCTGAAGAACCAAAGTGCTGAAAACAATGGGGCATACCACAAAAATATGATTTATTTGCATCGTTTTGCTCTGTTTGTTTTGCCTCTTGCATTACTGTCGGAGCAGATGTTGTCTGGCAGGCCAAATGAAAACCATTTGCTGAACAAAACCACCACAGTTCGGCCTCAGCAAACTATTGTGTAGAAGTGCATGGAAATGGAACCACCTGGTTCATCACTTCAGCTCAGATGTCCTCAGGTGTCCAGCACAGTCTGCTCAAACATATTAGATTTAGTGCAGACAGGATCATCAAACTGTGCTGGACGGGGCTAGAATCGAACAACCTGGTTCTAGCTGGCTGAAGAACACACCTGGGAGGAACCAGGCAGGGGGACAGGGTCTCCACACGACAGTTACTGCTGTAAAACTGCTGTAAAAAACACTAAACCCTGCAGTTTCTTGGCTCTCTGGGAATTTTGAAGTCACTTTACTGTTGGGAAGCCCTGCAGGTTACAGCTTTCTCCTTCTGTGTGACATTGTTGGGCTTCTGGACGAGTCGCCCATGGAAAAATAAAATGTTCATTCCTTCTCCTGTGGTGTAACTTATTGGCTATGAGGTTCTATTAAGGCTGCGATCATGAAAATGTTTAGAATTATCAGTAATATTAGATTTGATCATAGGCTTTTGCTGTAAAACAGGCCCGGTCCTTTTCCACTCACTCTTCGTTGAGGCCACAGCGGCGGCTGGTGGGGTTGCCGTATTTGGTGAGCGTGTCGGAGACTTCTCGGTAGAGCTTGTCCCCCATGGAGCGCGGGATGCCTTCCCAGCACAGGATGAGGATGATGATGACCGCGTTGGCACAGTGGTGACCCGCCCGGTGCCGAACCAAGCACAACAGCTTCTCTTTCTCGCTGCCGCGCCGAATCACCTGCAGGGGGCAGACCAGGAGAGAGGGAGGGCGAGAGAGAGAGGGAAAAGTACAGACGGAGGGAGAGCGTGAGAGATAAAGTGAAAGAGAAATGGAGAGAGTGGAGGTAAAGCAACAGAGAGAAAAAAAATACAGCAGAAGAGCGAAATGGGGAAGAGAAAGAGAGAGAGGAAGAGAAAAGAGTGCAAGATAAGGAAATAGAAATAGAGACGATAGGGGAAGAGAGAGATAGAGGGTGAGAGAAAAGAGCATGAGAAAAAGAAAAATGAAAAGGGGGAAAGATGGAGAGAAAAGAAAGAAAGAAGGAAAGAAAAAAAACAAAAGAAAGAAAGAAAAGAACAAAAAAAGAGAAAAGAGTGAGTGAGAGAAGAAAGAGGGAGAAAAAAGCAGGAGACAGAGAGGGATAGAGAGAGAATGAGAGAGAGACAGAAAGATAAGTAGAGGAGAAAAACAAAGACAGAGGGAAAAGGGAAAAAGTAAGACAGTAGAAGTGAGTGAGACTGTTAAACAGAAGCCAAAGCGAATGTGAACATTCAAAAGCACGAGCAGGATGTCCGTTCCACATATCGGTGGTCTGGTCGTTTTGCCCACAGACTCCACATCATTACCACCATGTTAAATGAAAGTGTGGGGACGTATATCCACACAGCAGTAAGAGCAGATGCACCCCGGCAGGTGGAAGGCCCTGTGATCCTCCAGAAGCTTCATATGTGCTGAGAAAATGTCGCAATCGGCGCGACGAGGATTATCAACCATCAGCACATATGCATTCAACCATAAACCCATTAGCTGAGCGAGCCAGAGTGTGTGTGAGTGTGTTTGTGTGTGTACTAAGAGCGAATACAACCCCCTGCTGCTTTATAGCCTTTGGCTAATGATAAGAGGCTGCCTCTCTGTGAATGGGTCGTTGCTATCTCCCTTGCAAATAAACACCCTATATGAGAAGCACACTCGGCCCAGCTCACTTCACACACTCGCTTTCCACCAAACAACCTCAAAAACTCTGCTGCAAGTCCTCACCGCACAAACCCATGTGGAGAAAATGACCTCGAATCAATGCGCGACTTTGATCTCTTGCTAATAATTTAGCTGAGGAACCACGGTTAAAGATTCACCGGCCCAAAGAGAGACCACCGCTTGCAGTTGGAGCATACAGGTCAAGCGACATTACAAGCAATGTCCTATGTCCACCCCTAGGGGGCACTGTGGAAATTCTTACAGGGTTGCATGCCCATGCATAACAAGGATTTACACTAGAAATATCGAAATAATCACAGCTGCCGAGTAGCGAACTGCTATCGCCTTGCTGGAAGTGGCGATCACTGTGCTGGCAGTGCGTATGCAATAAGGTAGGGCATCCGGTTCGAGTGACATGTCTAGATGATTAAAGTACACAACCCTTGACAGAGACACACAGTTCTGCACAATTTCTGCTTATTCCTGGATTTAACACATTCCCAGTGTAAAGGTTATGGCATGTGTCCTACATATTCTCATGAATCACAGCACGTAAACAGACATTTTTGTGCTAAAATCACAGGAAAGTGTCATATTTAAGAGTGTTCCACAAAAATGCAATTTGATCACTCGTGTTCCTCCCTTAGCGCATTGTTTTGGCCATTGTTGTTTTCCTTCACTTGAAAGAGTTAATGCATTAAACAATGCTCAGTATGCAGGGGTGCCCCACGTCGCTCCTGGAGATCTACCACCCTGGACATGTCAGATCCAGCACACCTGGTTCTCACATTCAGACGCCCCTGAGGGCCTTTATTAGGGAGGGGGCAGGCTTTTCTAGATTCAGGTTGGAGCTAAACTCTGCAGGGTGGTAGATCTCCAGGACCAGACTTGAGCAGCCTTGACATAGGGATTGTCTAGGGATAACAATTAGGATTATATACCATAACTGAGATCTTACTGCACACTTTTGTTTTCTTTTTCCCCATTATTCTGTTTTAACTGAACCATGTACAGCACTTCAGTCAGTGTAAACAGTGTAATGTGCTCTATAAATAAATGTTACTTACTTTACTTACTTTTATTCACACAGTACTATACATCTAATACGCATGTTATTATACATTCATTTAAATGCATCTTTTTAAAGCGCTGGTGCCATTTTTATAACCAACACAAACTAAAAGCACAAATACAATTAAGTACCTTCATTTTTCTTACGTATAAAGGAATGCCATTTAAACCTTCGGCAAAAGTGCGAAGCATCAGTTAACAAGCAGCGCTGAAAATGCTGCTTACGTTGGACGCAGTTTTTCAAAATGCAAGTCTTTTTTAATGTGGGTTTAATGGCCATTTGATCAGAAACACCTACCAAGAGGTGCACTGTCTATGTAATGTAAGTTTCAGACTGTGGAAGAGACCAAGAGCGGTGGGCCATTCTCAGCAGTGGTAGAGGCATAGTAGTGGTATGAGGGAATCAGGGAATCGTTGTTAGTCTGTCGAAACCCTTTCGTGTCATTACGAAGTTAGGAACTGTGGGTTGGATGATGATGCCATCAAGGTAGGACAAGGGTCCCAAACCACGGTCCTGGAGGGCCGGTGTTCTGATGAACTCTCCTACCTTGTCGATACACTATTAGACCTTATCAAAACGTTCTACCACTGTCTAAACTTGAAGAACAGCTCGATACATTGTAACGCGTTATCGAAACGTTCTACCACTGTTAAAAAACCTTAGACAGCACATCTCAATACATTGTTAGACCCTATCAAAATGAACGTCCATTGCTAAAACTTCTATTTAACACCTCTATCTCCAAAGGAACGTAGGATAGATATATGAGTGGTTTTGAAGCACTGAAAAAGGCGTGAAGACGCTGTGCACATGTGCAGTACCCAAAGGTAGGACGTTTCGATGGGTAGGATGATGTCAGGTTAAAAAGTACAGTATGTCCAAAGGTTGCCAGACACCACTTCTGATAAGTGCATTTGACCCTTTTAGGGTACACCCATTGCAGACACAGCTATGTAATTGCACACACATGGACACAGTGTCCGTAGAAAAGCACTGACCAATAGGACAGGCCACACATAAGCCATACTCAATGCCAAGAGGCAGCTAGAGCAATATAAAACGTGTTCTTGGGACTGATGGAGCTCTATCAATGAACCCCTTCCATGAGATGAAGTGGTCTTCATGATCCAAAACCATCTGACATCAGTATCTGACCTCACGCTCTATTAGCGGTCATCAGATCCTCACAGCAATGTTCCATCATCTAGTGTTTAACTAGAAGAGTTCCTAGAAGAGTAGAGGCTGTTCATTGTTTGCCTCGGTTCCTCCCAAGGTTTTTCCTGCAGCTTTAGGGAGTTTTTCCTTCCTCTGTCACCTTTGGTTTGCTTATTAGGGCTCAGACCCAGATTCTGTAAAACTGCTTTTGACGATGTCAGCTGTAAAAAGGTATAAGGATATTTTTTGTGGCCTAGTGGTTAGGACATTGCCCTTGGGACCTGGAGGCCGCAGGTTCAAGTCCTGGCCCGGGCACCACTGAGGTACCATCCCAGTACACTGCTCCCTGGCACTGTTGATAGCTGCCTGTTGCTCCACTTGGGCACGTGTGATGGGTTAAATGCAGAGGTCGCATTTCGTGGTGCTTGAGTGTGTTCACAATAATCACTTCCACTTCACATTGACTTGACTTGGCTGTTTCTGCAGCAGACGGGGCTATACACCCCCTGTTATACCCTTGATTTGAGAAGAAGTGTTGGATGTCTCCAAACCTTCAGATATAGTGCATAAGGAAAGGCTATGACTGACATACTGTGTGTCAAGAAGTGAATCTTGTTTCCTTTAATGGGACATTTCTTACTTACCCACTTTGCGATTGGACATCCTTGAGAACTCTTCCCTTCCCTCCCTGTGAACAGAACCTTCTCTATACGGATGGCGTCCCCCTTTTCTCCAAACCTGCGACAAGAAACCCCACAGATAAAGGTTCAGTTTCCAGGAAGGCCAAGCATTTTCAGCAAGGAGGACAAAATTATGAGCATTAAACAAATTACAAAACTTCTGAGTGAAAGTGGATGGGAATTGTGCCCACACACTCGCCCCATCGCACACAGTTGTTGTTTTTCTATACCTGTCTGGACCCTGAGCCCTTTTCACAAGCTCTTGTTAATATTCACAGGAGCATGAAAACACCACAACAGTGCAACATAGCAGAGTTTGTATGCACGCCTACATGTAATCCTAATAAATATGACTGCTTTGGAGCTATGAGGCAATCGTCACTAGTGGAAGTCAATAGTCACCCTAATCTTTTTTGGAAAAACATCACAAAAAACTTCTTACAACCCTCCACCTCTTCAATAAGGTGGGGCAGACTGTTCTGGCAGACATAAGAACAGCTATATGCAGTATGAGAAAATTGCATGGTGGTGTATTTACAGGAAAAGATTTGGGTGACTATTAACTTCTACTGTTAGCCTTGTATTTCCAGTGCTGAACTTAAAAAGCCAAATTTGGACCACCAAAATCTTATGGCTGCTGAACTACATATGGAGAAAGTAAAAAACTGTGTTAGTGAGATTTTCTTGCCCAACTAGTTCTTTAATTTAACATTTTACACGTTCCAAGCTTACTATGCTGCCATTACAGAGGCAAAGGCACTAGGACTATACCGGATTGGCTGTTTGTTATAGACAATAAGCACGTGTCATTATAGGAAACCCCCACTTTCTCTCTTTAAAATACCTCCTTACTGGCCACTCCTGTCAGTGGTCAGAGAATAGAAACCGCAAACCATGGAGGTGAACACCCCTGCCTCCCGCCCTCCCCCCGATCCTCACCGTAAACCCCCCATTCATCTGCAATCACACACTTCAGCGGAGAAGCATCCAACTCCGCGGGGTGGCCCTGCCAGGGCCAAAGGTCATCTTAGGATGAGGCTTAGATTCAGAAAGTTTTAGTTCCTACGTCACTCCCGAAAACAAAAACAAAGGGATGCGTCCCCCCACCTCCGACCCCTCTGCCCTGAGATGCTGGGATGACTCAGCTCTGTATGGAGGCTTTAGAAAATACACCCACAATGTGGTCAATCACTTTCCCCCCAATCAAGCAGAAAGAGCGGGAGGGAGCTGAGGAGGTCAGCTGTGGCGGAGGTGCTCAGAGTGCGAGCGCCAAATCAGCTTAAAGCCTTGCTACACAATAGGAGTGATATGGACAAAATGGTAGTATTGTGACTACTGCTAACGTAGTGCACCTTGCAGATGAGCCCCATCATTCCATGTTCAGAGTCCGAATTTTGCATCATTCATTCAGAACTAAGATTGCTAAACACGAAAAGCCAATAGTCACCGGAATCTTTTCTCTAAATACACCTCCAGATGTTCTCCCAGGCCGCTGAAATTACATCCAGCAGTTTGTTAAGGTGGAGCAGACTTGTGCATGTGGTTTAGGACAAAGTATGACTTACTGTGACGACATAAGTATTTATGCCACTTGATTCTAGACCAGCGTTCATACTCCTTGTGTTTTGTGAAAACAGACCCTGTTGTCCCCACAGTATTCGCAAATACAGTGAAGTTTTGCTCATGTTTACAGCCCACTGCAAGTCACACTGTGTCCTAAACCACAACTACAAGTCTGCTCCACCTCAATAAAGAGCTGGACTCTGTTAAGGCCTGTAAGACCTTCTTAAGGGGTAAATTTACACAAAAGATTTGGGTGACTATTGACTTTCAGTGTAAGCATCTTTGCCCTGGCTGCTCCAGTTCTAAACTACAGAAGCAAAATCTGAACTCCAAACATGTCTCGGCTGGTCGACTGCATCTGGGGTCAGTGGAAACCCCCTAAACTCTTCTTTTAAAGAGTGTTGTGATCAGAATAACATATATATTTGTTAAGTTACAAGATTACCCTGATTCCTCATGACATGGTACTACTTTCTTTGCGTATCGGCCATTTACCAATTAAGGATCCACTAGGCTTTTGTTAAAAACCACTGTGCCATCTTTTCCACTCTCTCTCGTCCATTATTCAGGTTCTTATTTCTCTTCCTTCCCTCCATTCTCCCTTTCTCTCTTCTGTGTGGATTTTACTACGCTTATTCCCTTTCCCTCCAATATTGTGAGTCAGGCCTGGGACTGCTAGAGGAGAAAAGTAGTAGAGTAAACAGTAGAGGAGAAGAGAGATGCTTATCCGCAGCTGCGCAAGTGCCTTGTGCCAGGATCCTCTAGATACGGCTTCACTATAACCCTCAGCATAACAAGCACAGGGGCAAGGGGAGCTGGGCACAGCCACAAATGGGTGGTCTTTTTTTCACCTTTAAAAGCCACATATATCCCCAGCAATAACAAGCACGCTGCAATAGGATCCAGTGGGCTGCAGAGATGTTAACTTGCACATGCAAAAGTAACCTATTGTAATAACAAGGCATGGTAGTCTATTAAGCCAATCACTGTGTCAATGTCAGGCCCATCGGTCTGTTTCAGATACATGTAAATGGGTTGAAGCTGGAGCCAATCCCAGCTGACTACGGGCCTAAAGTGGGGTACACCCAGAACAGGAGGATGCTGTGTCGAACAATTCTGACTCATTCTGATTCTGATATATGTACAGTCGAATTGGACGATTCCCACCACCCTCATTTATTATTAGGCCTACTGCTTTTGAATACACTAGACTTTTTGGTCCCATAACTGCGACATATGCAACACTATTTGCGTTTTAACAGGCCAACCTGACATTTTTGAAACTCTAAAACAAAAAACAAGTCACTATGGCACCTGATTGGAGGAACTCTCCAAGTGTTGGCCCCATCACTGGGAGATCGCAAGATCCCCAACGTTGCCAGGCAGTCCAAGAAAGCACAGCTGGCTTTTCTCTTTGGGTGGGAAGGACGGCCATCCCTCTCCCCCATCACTCAGCATGATGCTAGCCAGCTTGAGCATCTTTTAGCTGCTGTAGCAGAATTAGCAGTCAGCGTTCTAGTCCAAGCATGTTAAGCTGTCCAATGACATTGCTAGCAGTTGGATGCACTTGGAGGTAGCGTGTGTTAGCCTCTCACAGTGTTGATGGCATTGGAGGATTGGGAGCCCTAGCGAGCTAGTGGATGGAACTATGGGTGATTGAATCGGGCACAACATTTTTAAATAACATGAAGCCAAAAGTGCTTCATTAATATCATTTATCATAAAATTAGGACACAGGCTGAACCAAAATCAAAATCATCAACAGGCCTGATTGCTTATTTGGAGTAGAAATGCATTCCAATCCAAAACAGCAAGAGACAGTACATGTGACACTGCTTTCTCAGTATCAACTGTGGAATATCTAATACATGACATATAATCTGTATCTATTGTGGAGGCGCAATATGCTCTATAAATAGGTTCCGGAAGGAAATAATGGGGGACTATGGAGGATATACGAATGTTAAAGAGACCACGACGGTTTTTCTCACCTGCTCTCCATCAGCTCTCTTATTGAAGCCACGGTGGGGCCAGATCCCAGATGGTTGTAATATGGTCCTTCATCTTTCTCCAGGATTTGCTCTGGGGAGGGAAGACGAGAGTTGAAACATGTTTAGGACATTTTTTGGGTCTTTCTGTGTACTCCCACATCCCCACCCAACCAAAAACAACGAACAAAATATTTCCTTTACTGTAATCAAGATCGAATCGTTCAATTTGCAGAAGATATTTTGAGCATGAGAACAACCTAGACACACCCGAGTGCCAATGTAGCTTCGAGAGGACATAAGGGGGGGAAACCCAGATGGTTGTGTTATTTGGTAGGGAGCACTCAAGAGAGCAACGAGTGAGTCAGAATGTGTGTGAGAAAGAGAGGGAACATTTGTGTGAAGAAAAGGGAATGTAAGGTCATGTTCCACTTTTGGGTGTTAGTAGGGATATGGGTGGGCCAGTGGAAGGAAGTGACAAAAGAGAGGCCTGCTAACCCAACACTGATTCAGAGCATCTCCAAAGGGGGAAAGAAAGAGCAGGCAGGAAAACGCAGAGCTGTTGGTAGATGTGTAGATAGCAGGCAAACAGGGAGGTGGCTAGGAGAGTATGCAAAGAGTGTTTAACAGCTGAAGATATCACATCTGTTAGCATGTGTTTGAGCCTACTACAAGTATCAGATTACGCTGTGTGTAGTCTGTAGTGTTGACAGTGGAATGTGTGGCGAGGTTTTACTATGGCGACTGGTTCCCGGGTGACCTTCGCTCTTGGGGACAGTTAAAAGCTAACAAGTGTTTGGCTACGGCTGGGCACCCTCTACAAAATGCATACAGGCCAATTTGCAGACGCTTGGAAAACAGAGCATGACTTAAGTACAGGGGCCCAATACAGGAGAAGTAGTTAAGATCAATCCAACATTGACTGAGGGCCATCAGAAAATCCAAAAAAAAAAAAAATTATTACATAATATTAGGGCCCAAAGTATTTTTTAGTGGTGGCCTTGCTGCTTTCTCTTAATGTTTTCTTGAAAAAAATAGTAAGTTAGAACCTAAAAATACATCTAATAATCTTCCTGCAACGCTCAGTAAAACAAAATCCTGTATCTTCAAAACGGTAACTTTTCAAATGAGCAAGAACAAACCTCCTCGAAGCTTTTTCTAGTCTTTTCCTAGTCTACAATACTTATTGATCCATCAAGAAATCTTTGCACAATGTTAAGGGCAGCTGTTGTCTTAAAATGAAAAAAAAAAAAAAAAAAAACAGACCAACAATATCCTGACTGTTCAGTATTATGAGTAAAAAGAAGCAGAATAGTGCTCATGATCAGAGAACCTTCCCTGTCTCGAGGAAAAAAGCCTGAAGGAGGGCAAATGAAAGACGTTTGGCGTATAAGGAGGTTACATTCGATCTCCTCCTGCCCTGTCCTCCCTACTGCCTCCCAGTTTTAATATCTAACCACTGTAAACACAGCATCACATGATATGTTCGCACAGTCACTCATCATGTCCGCAGCCCCCCGCGGAGCCCCAGTCAGGCTGTGTGCTTGCTGCTTTGACTGTAAAACAGAGACAGAATGGCTTGTGGAGCTCAGGACCGTCTGGCTGCCCCTGGTCCAATGCGACACAATGGACCCCTTCTGTAAGAGCCATTGTTCTCTTTGCCTCCCCCAGAGAGAGGCACTACGGTCAGACCGCTGAGAGACGAGAGAGGGACCCCGAGCATGCATTCTCAGACGTGGGCCAGCACTGCCTGGACAAACGTGCCGAGGCAGAAGTGATACAGGGCAGTGAAAGAGAAAGACTTGTTTGGACTGGGTTCCACGCTGGTTTTGATGTTTGCACTGGCAAAAGTGCAGCAATTTGTGGAAGACTTCACACAATAAGCTAATGTGGCTAACAACAAAAGAAAGCTACTTTGAACCATATGCAGACTGGTCATCAGAGGTTTTTTGTAAAGAATTCCCCTCGTATCACGAAGCAGTTGCTCTTCAAATATGTAGCGTGGCACTTTGTGCATTTCCTGACTTCATGGTGAGCAGCACTTCAGCAAGAAACAAAGCATGCTAGATTAAAAACCAACTTCATTTATTTATTTAGAAACGTGGGCACATGATAACCCATGGTGTTATGAAAGAGTATGTTGTTTGTGTTTTCAAGCCGGTCCTGAAGGAACCGTACTCGCTAAACATTTATTTTTGTTCGTTTCTGGCTTCAGTCACACCAAGATCAGATAATTATGGGCTATGCAACCTTCTTTAACTGCTTCTCAGATGTCAAGAGTTAGGGCGAAACCTAGATATGGCTTGACTAAGGACTGAATTAGTATATGTTGAATTTTACTCACCCACGCAATCGCAGAGCGGGAACTCTGCTTGGTTGTTCTTCACAGGTGTGTCCAGAAGGTTCTTGGTCGGGGTATCCAAGTAGCGCAGTGGAGACTCCAGAAAACCTTTCAGCGAAGGGGCTGAGGGAAAGCCGTCCTTCGTAGGAGTATCTAAATCATCTGCTGTGGAGAAAGAGCCAGTAGTGGAGAGCACCGTTATGTTGCCAGATGATTCAATCTTCATTCGTTTGGTTGGGGGTGTGCCAGGAATGGTAAAGGGGTCCACCAGGACTCTGTGCTGTTGCTGCTGCAGATAGGCCTCCTGCGCTTCAGACAAAACCTGGCATGAGGGCTTGGTATCCACCTTGTACTCCTCAACTTCTTGTTTGATGGCAGCAAGCTCGCTGGAGCACTCTGGGGTTTCTGTTTTTATGCCTTCGTCTAGCTCTCTCTCTTTCTCTCCCACTTGCATGAGCTCTGGCTGGTTTGATGTGTCTACAAGGGGATTGTTGAGCTGCTCTGTGGAAGGTGACGTGGGTCTGGCTTGTCCTGAGTTAGAGTTTTGTTGTGACTCAGTCACCACAGATGGAGCAGAGCTTTGCTCCTGAGCATCTAAGATAGGAGCGGTGGGCAAAGCATCCCCAAATTCCTCCTCAAACTGGCGAATCAGCTCCTCGAATTTTGGGTCAAGAGAGCTGAGGCCAGCTATGGGTGGAATGGACTGAGATGTGGAGGTCTGAGGTGTGGAAGTGGCAGCCTCACCTGGTGTGGTCAGGCCTGAGCTAGTCAGCCCCTCCTGGGCAGAGGGCGCAGGGACGGACATAGGGGTGGAGATTAGGGAAGTGTTTCCAGAGATAGGGGTACTACTGCTGTTCAAAATGGATTCCTGAGATTGGGCTGGAGCTGCCTGGCTCGTAGCCACCTGAGAGGGGTTATATGGGGGTAGACAGTGGGGGAGCCCAGCATCCATACCTGGCAAAGATGGCGTAGGCTGGGATAGAGATGACACACTCACTGGCATGCCTGGAGGAGGTTTCTGTATCGAGATCTGGTTCTGCGGAAGGAAGACCGGTTGTGAGGCCTTCTGCTTTTGCTTCTTGATAATGATCTGTTTAGGTTTAGGATAAGGTGGGGCCATGGGACCAAGCAGTCCACCCACTGACTGCTTGAATAAAGGAGAACTCTTTTTCTTCTTGGGCTCCTTGGGTTCTTGTTTGATGCCCAGAGCGCTCTCTTGTATAGCTTGCGGCCACCACTTGCGTAGGGTCTGACATGCCATGGGAGTTCGTGGACTAGAGGGTGGGGGACTGGAGAAGAGGTTACGTTTGTGATGAAGGAGCTGTTGCAGTGCTGCCTGAGTTGAGTGCCTAATGGACTGAGGAAGCTGTTGACCCTGGAATTGCTGCTGCTGGCCATTTGCCATCCCAAACTGGCCCATTTCTGCACAAGCTTGGCCTGGGTACTCCCCATTGTCTATCTCCTGCTTGACATAGGGCATCAATGTCTGGCCACCCTTGTGGCTGTCCTTCAGATTTTGAGGTGGGGCAGGGAACTTGAAGGCAGCATTGGTGTACTTTCCGCTGGTGTCTCCCAGGAGTTGTTTCAGCTCGGACATTGGGTCACTGCCACTATGGGAAGGTTGTGGAAAATGAGCCTGGGCGTCAGAGTTCAACATCATCCAGGGGTTCCTAGGAGAATTTTTCTCACAGCTTGCTCCACTGCCCGTCTGCCACTGCTGGGGAAAGGGGCTACCACTGGATGGTTGTGAGCTTTGGAAAGGAGAGGGCCCAAACTGTGAGGAGTGGGGAGAAGGACCTTGTGACTGAGGTCTGTGCTGATCCCATGATGGAAGGTCTTGTTTAGAGAAATGCCCAGGAGGAACAGACTGAGGCATAGGTGAGGCAGAAGATAATGAGTTGGGGGCAGGTGATGAAGAAACCAACTGCATCCCATTTTGGGGCTGAGAGGGAGTTTGAGGAGAAGCATGGTGGAGGGAGTTTCCACTGGCAGATTCACCGGCAGTGCCACCGGTGCCAGATAGCTGTGTCAGTGCCTCAATGGCGATAGCTGTCTGTAGGCTGACATTCCTCTCTTTAGCAATAGATAACACACTAGGGGAACAGGGAATGGGTGCTGGGGGGCCATAAGGTCTTGGAACTGGGGGCTGGCTAACTGGATCCTGTGACTCTGATCCACAAGAGTCCTTAGCGTCAGTGGGTTGAGGTTGGGGCTGAGATTGGTAGTGCTGTTGCTGTGTTTTAGGAGCACCTGACATCTTGCAATGACCTTTGTCCTTTGTCGCCACCATTTTAATCTTCTTTTCCAACCACTCCAGGTAGTCAGGACAATCTGGTCCATCACAGTCACAGTTTGGTGGCTTGTGGCCATGACGGGCTTGACTCAGTGCTGTCTGAAGGATATTCAGATCCTCCAGAGTGAAGTGTTCATCATTACCACTCCATCCTTTCTGCTTAGCATCATCCCCGCGACCATCCATCTCCTGGATGAACTTCTCATACAGCTGTGCATTAGGGTTCTGTGAAGGCTGAGAAACATTGCAGGTGGGGAGGGAGCCTGCACTTGCGGAGAAGGCCACCAGGGTCCTGGCATCTTCCATGTCGGCATTGTTCACTGAACTGCCGGTGGTTTGGTCACTCCATCCTGCCTGTTGCTGCTGTAGATCAGGGGTCCTTATATGATGCTCAGGTCCCCAGCCCTGTGTCTGGGGAAGACATGCTAATGTCTCCTGGTGGTGGTGGTTTTCCTTATGCTGCTCCCTGGCCAAAACGCCACCTTCAATGCCATTCGTCTCCTCTCCATTTCCTGTGCGCTGGTTCAGCCCATTGGACGGTTCCTGGTTCAAAACGCCTTTCTCCAGGCGGTCATGGTCAATTTCCATCTGGCCACTTCCTCTGGGGCCATCCACTGAACCCACCCCTGAAACAGTCTGCAAACACAAAAAGAGGTCAAAGCATTAGATCGCTCAAAACATAACAGTAATTATGAATTTGCACGTGCTCACAAAGTTGAAGTTATTCAATAACAAGTCTTCTTACTCCTCCAAAATCCAGCTTTGATAAACTAGATCTGTGTTCCTCAGAAACATTACCTCTTTATAAGATTGCCTACTCTGCTCTTTTCACCCTGTCATACTGGCTTTCTCTCTATGGCAGCAGCCTGGGAAAATGAGATGGACAACATTAATATTCTTGTATCTCTCATCTTACCTTGACACTCTCTTACAGCATTCATATAGCACGAGTCTCAAGTATCTCCCTACATTCTCAGTCCAACGGCTGAAAGAACAAAGACTCAATGAAAACTATTCATATTCTTTATGTCAGGGGACCCTCTGTATGTCCAAAACCGTCTTCCTTATCCTCAAGTCTGTACAACTTGGCCCATGTAATTTGAAATGAAATGGAGCCACGTCAAGAAATGCTTCCTTCTATCCATAATTTCTTTAAAAGACCTCTGACATAGCAGTGCAAAATGACCAGATATGAACTTCCTTCCTTTGTTGGATTCAATGTGTTTCAAACTGGCTTGCTCCAGTGGATATTAAGAGAAAATTTAAAAAAAAATTGGGTACTCAGCTGGTACATCTGATTATGCTGTTTTCAAGTCACCTTAAACCCAAGTGTACAATTGAGGGGCTTGCAAACTTGTTCTAAATTAATACCAAAGTGTATGAATACACCTTGTATCCATGGAATGGTGTTGATTCATGAGGGTTGGCCTGTGTTTCTGTAAATCAACTTACTGACCTTGAGACAAGAAATTTTTTTTTTACCTCATTCTTTGTTTGATTAAACATGTGGAATAATGTCATTTACACGTATACGCTAACACGCTAACGCTACGGCAGACGTTTAAACAAGCAGTTG
>JBBPDA010000041.1:2387287-2391162 GCA_037974385.1 Arnoldichthys spilopterus
TTTACCTGAGGGCCACACAGCGCATGGGACTAGAGCACAGCACAGGTAAGAGTGAGTGTGTGTGTGTGTGTGTGTGTGTGAGAGAGAGAGAGAGAGAGAGAGAGAGAGAGAGAGAGAGAGAGAGAGAGTAATGAAATGTGTGTGTGTTTCATGAACTGATTCAGTAAAGAATCTCTGGCATTTTCTTTGATGTGTGCGTGTGTTTGTATGTGTGCGTGTGTGTGAAGTCTCCAGTTGTCTCTACAGGAGCTGACTGGCTGGATGACCGTAAAAGAGGCGGAGCTTGAGGAGCCATGGCCTCTGGGGGGCGATCTTAAGACCCTGCAGCATCAGACACAGCAACACCAGGTCTCTAATTATACACACTCCACAGCTGGTGGCCCTATATGCTCATTATCTCAAAACAACAAAACCTTTTAATCTAAAAGTTTTTATATGATTTTTATGTTTGTTTTTATGTTTTATTCCTCTAATTGCTCTCCGTTTGCAGTTCTTTGAGGAGGAGCTGAACTCTAGAACGTCTTTTGTTCACTCTGTACTGGAGGCAGCTCAGGAATTCCCCTCACAGTACCCCCTAATGGAGACCCCCAGCCACTGCACAGGTATATGTAGTTGGTCAGTCAAGACAGATTTGGTGTCTGAAGCTGCTATAGTTTGGAGCACAGAGTGGTGCTTTACGTCAGTGACACTGCACATTCATTTATAAACGTCTGACAGTGTTTTGTTGTTGCTCCTGGCTCAGAGGTGTGCCTGGAACCGGCGGTGGGGGAGTGTGTGTGGCACATTGCACGAAAGGCGGAGGCACAGTGGCAGAGTGTGTTGCGACGCTGCAGTGCCCGCAGGAGGCGGCTAGAGGGCGCTGTGAGAGGCCTGGAGGAGCTGCACCGCAGCGTGGAGGAGCTACAGAGGGAGACAGAGGAAGCTCGGGGGGTTCAGCAGGCCTGGGAACCACTGGGAGAACTACAGATAGAAACACTGCAGGACCATGTGGATGCTATTGGGGTACACAAACGTACATACACACAGATATGTACATCGACCAGCCATAACATTAACACCACTGACAGCTGAAATGAGTAACATTGACCCTGTAGTTATTTCATTACAATGACACCTGCGGGGTGGTGGTGGTGGTGGTGGGGGGGGGGGTATATTACAGCTTGTTCATTGGCGACAGGGTCAGGGGCACCCAAGGTTCACTGATGCATGTGGGGAGTGAAGGCTAGAAATGCTGACTCTGATAGAAAGGCGTCAGAACACACAGTGCAGCACAGACAGAGCTGCTCCAGCAGCAGGAGGGACACACTCAGCGATAGGCAGGTGGTCTTAATGTTATGGCTGATCTGTGAACATGTATGTCTAAGATTAATGTAATATATAAATATATATTATACGTCAAGACTTAACCAAGGTGGACAATCGTGTCTGTGTGTGCAGTTGTTTGAGGAGGAGCTGGTTCCTGTGAGGGAGGGGCTAAAGCATGTGAACATGTTAGCCCACCAGCTCTGCAATGCCGGAGTGTGTTTGACGGAAAATGACACACACACACTTCACAAACTCAACGCAGACTGGAGATCGCTACAGGTACACACACACACACACACACACACACACAGACAGAGTCAATAACATGAATAGACTTAGCTTGTGTCTTTCTGTAGGTGTGTATAGAGGACAGACTGAGAGAGCTGCAGGAAGCACTTACAGACCTGGCACCATCATCCCAACACTTCTTGTCAGGTGACCTCATCTCCCATGCACACACACCCTTGTGTTTCGCTGTGTTTCTCTGGGGATTAGATTATGGTTTAAGTGCAATAACAATACACATTAATAATATATGCACAATGTTGATACACATACAATAGGTCACACACCTGACCACCACACCTATATGAGCGTATTGGACAGCCCAGAAACCAAAACCCTTGTTGAGCACAAGGCTGAGCCTAAAACCAGAAAAACACAGCAGCCCATTATTCCTCCTCCACCAAGCTTTACTGCTGGCACTATGCATTTCATCAGGTAGCGTTCTCAAGGCATCTGCCGAATTAAGGTTCATCCATCAATTGGCCAGATGGTGAACCATGTTTCCTCACTCCAGAGGAACACATTTCCGCTGTTTCAGAGGCTGGCAGATGCTTTGCCACAGAAATCCATTTCGTGAAGTTCCTCCCCCACAGTTCTTGTGCTGCTGTTTCATCCAGAGGTGGTCTGGAGCTCTGTAGTGAATGACGCAACAGAGGAAGCCCACTACAGTCTTTGGTGCTTGACTCAATGAGTTTAGGTGGTTTACAGCTTTATGGCTGAGCTGTCATTGATTCTAGACACTTGTACTTCACAATACAACCACTTACAGACGGCCGGGGCAGCTCTAGCAGGGCAGACGTTTCACAAACCGACTTGTGGCAAATGTGGCAGCCCATGTTTAAAGTCACTGAGCTCCTCAGTATGATTCATTCTCTGTGGAGACTGCATGAATACACCCGTATGAATGCTTCACTCACCTGTTAGCAAAGGGTGTTCCTTAAAACACCTGAACTTGCCATAATGTCATAATTATGTGGCATGTCCACATATGTTTGGTCCTTTACACAATTGTAAGACATAAACAAGCCCTCAGGTGTATATAGGGTCTCAGACTGTAATACATTCGCCCTTTGATTTGATGCAGTCTACCACTCAAGACCGTGTTTGCTGTGCGCTGTGTGTAGGTTCTGTGCAGAGTCCATGGGAAAGAGCCACCTCAGCCAGCAGAGTGCCATACTACATCAAGTGAGTGTGTGTGTGTGTGTGTGCATGTTCATCTGATGAGTTGAGTTGATAGTTTGGACGTGTGCGTGTAAAACCTTCTCAGCTCGCTCTGCATCTTCAGCCTCACACACGCCGCCGCCGTTAGCATAATAATTTCATAAGCATCACTGCTGCATGCTCTTTAGCTTGGATTTCTCATTTCTGTCTGTCATTCTTTCTTCCACTCTCTCGCTCTCTCTCTCTCTCTCTCTTTCTCATTCTCTCTAGTCACAGTACCCAGAGCACTAGTTGGGATCACCCCCGGATGATCCAGCTCTATCAGGCTATGGGTGAGAGAGTGGCTCTGTGCATAATCAGCAATAAGCTACTTTCACTTGTCATGTCGCCTTGTCTAAAGCTGGATGCTGGGCTCCTCCAGCATGCGTTAGGTGATGCTGGTGATACGCGTATGTTCAAAAGGGCTAAAGAGGTGTAGAAGAGGTTTCTTACAAATGTCTCACACTTCTGTCCATTATGGGCATTATGGGCTTCTCTGGTGCATGTGCTGCTTCTTCTTCCATCAAATCAAGATTCAGGATTCAAGCAGTTCATTTGTCACACACTGTGACTCCTACGACTGTGCAGTGAGTTAACTAGCTGGAGAGAGACATGGATTGAACAGAAAAGAGAAAAAATATATAATAAATTAGATTAATCTGACAATAAACAGTGTATACACACAATAAACATTACTTACACACTATAGTGAATCTGTTAAAAGTGTTAAAAGATTAAATATGGGATATGTCTAAATACAGAATGTGCAAGTACAGAAAAGATTAGACTAAGATTAGATCAGATTAGATTAGACTCAACTTTTATGTAATTGTGCCAAGTACAAGTACAGAGCCAATGAAATGCAGTTAAACATTCAAACCAGAAATGCAAAGAATAGTATAAAAAGAACAGGAATGTGCAGTATAGGTAATGCTGTATGTTACAGTATGTACAGTGTTATTGATTATGTAAGATGGTACATACAGGTATGTACTGTGTGTTAAATATGTTATAAATAAGAGTAAAGTGGGCGGAGCTGAAGAGGATTATATGTATATTATAGACAAAATATACAGTACATGTAG
>JBBPDA010000041.1:2426885-2444040 GCA_037974385.1 Arnoldichthys spilopterus
TGACTTAGCAGGACTGCAGCTGCCCACCTCTGCTCTAGTTGTAGACCCTGACTAATCCCACCCTGAACCTGTTCGTCTTACCTGTTATCGGTCTCCGGTGTGGACCGGAGGAGGACGGGTTCCCCCACGGCTCGTTCGTCCGGCTTTAGGGAGTTTTCCCCTCACCTCTGGCTAAACCATAAGGGGCTCGGACCCCTATGCTGTAAAGCCGCGTTGTGACAACGTCAGCTGACAACACTACTAGGGCGGCCCGGATGAGGTGCGGGACTGGGCCGCTGCACTGAACGCACTGCAACAACCGAATGCACCGTCACGCTGTAGCGAGTGAATAACTGTGGGAAGGATTTGCAGAGTCCTCGCAACACAACTCGACCAGAAAAGACGCACCTGCAGGCTGAGCCACCGTCACAAAATAGACAGGAAAGTCAAAACGTTACACTCGAAAACATGACAAATGCGACGAACAGGAGCGACTAGTCCTCACACGAAGTCAAGGTGTGGGCAGGTTCCTTTAGCACGGACATGACAAACAAATGTAATGTTTAAACATATTAAAAAAATGTCAAAACGCAGGATATCGATCACATTTGGAAGGAAAAAATATGATACTACTGACAACCTCTAGCACCCTCTTGTGGAGATGCTCCAGCCTGCTAAACGTGAGGCCCTGCTCACATACGTGGAGTGAGCTGATGTTTACAGGAGAGTGCTAAGTGCACGAGTGAACGGGGTCCAGTGGGTGGTCATGTTTCTAGTGTCATGTTTCTTTTTACAACTGACTTTGTCAAAAAGCTTTACAGAATCCGGGTCCGAGCCCCTAACGAGCGAGTCAAAGGTCGACGGCGGCAAGGGAAAACTCCCGAAGCTGTAGGAAGAAACCTTGGGGAGGAGCCGAGGCTCGGAAGGGGGAACCCATCCTTGACAGGCAGCAGTTGGCGACGTACAGATGGGCCGCAATGACAGTTCAGATGCATCGCCAGCAAAAACAGGAGGATCACCTGCTTGTAGCCAATCCATGCAGCGTGTGTACCAGTCCATAGATAGACCCAAACAAGGTGCCACTCACAACACTGACATAGTATATGTGCAGTTTTGGTTGAAAAGTAATGACTACGTTCGTTCTTGATGTAACCATGACATTAATGCAAACAGGCCGGGTTCAGAGTCTTAAAACGCAGAAATAAAAATATAAAAAATCTTTAAAAAGTTTTAACCCAATAACGAATCAGGTTCCAGAAAATAAACAGAAACTGGAAATTTTTTTTTAGAAAAAGCTGATTTTAACATTTTAGCCTCTACATCCAGCTTGTACAATTAAGACTCAATTTTTTTTTTAAATCTTCGTTTAGTGTCAGTTTAGCTGCTTTACCGAATGAACAGCTAAGTGTTCGTTCCATCGCTAATACTCCAGGTTCGTCGTCATTGTCTTGCTGGAATTTTTCCAATTCCACCTTATAAGGAGACGGAGTGTTACTGTGCACCTTTTAAAGCGGAACAGAAAATTCAGTTTAAGGTGGGACTGAAAAACGAACAGCCAGCGTTAGCTTTACACACTAAACGTTAGGTGCTGTTACTTCGCTCGCCGAACGATTCGCCAAGATGAATTTAAATTAAAAAGTTCTCTTTTAAAAAGTGAACAGCTTTCCTCTAAAATAAAATCTCGGGAAGAGTGTTTTGGGGTCTTAAGGGTTAAAGATGAACTATTCAAATCCTAAACCTATGAATACCTACATATGGGGGAAAAACTCAAATGATTTGAGCTAGACCCAGTTCATGGCAGGTCTAACAGACAACGTAAAGAGTAAAAATGTTTTTCTTTTTAGAAATGTAACGGAGTGTAAATCTTCCCCAAAAAAGTACATTTACCTCTGTATTTTCTACTCCTGCAAACAACGGGAACCCGGAACCGAGCGGAGAACCGAAGAGCGGCGTCTTTATCATAAACGCACCTGAGCAGAAGTAAAAGTTGCGCTGTAATGTCAGAGGATAAGTGTTATCAGTGATAAGCAGATGGGTAAAGCCACACTGAAGTAAAAATAGTGCTGCTGCAGTGATGTGATAAGCACAAGTCGAAGTAGCATCAAGTCTCAGGTCTGAAAGCACCTCAGTACTGAGGAACTGCTTACTGCGTCTCTCAGGACAGGAAGTGAAGTTTGTTCAGCCTTGTTCTTCTCCAAGATCCATCCATCCATCCATCCATTTGCTAAACCGCTTCTTCCATTTCGGGTCGCGGGGAAACTGGAGCCAATCCCAGCTGACTACAGGCCCAAGTCGGGGTTCACCCTGGACAGGAGGCCAACCCATTGCAGGGCAACTCAGCACCCGTGGCCGACCTGGAGATCGACCCCAGGACCTTGAGGCGACAGCGCTAACCACTGCACCACTGTCCCGCCCCTCCTAGATCCTTTTGGTGTAAAACTTAATGCTAAAGCTCCAGGGTGCTGGTAAAGCAGTGGTGGTCTAGTGGTTAGGACACTGTCTTTGGGACCTGAAGGTCGCAGGTTCAAGTCCCGGCACTACTGAGGTACCCTTGAGCAAGGTACCGTCCCACTGCTTCCTGGTCACTGTTAGTAGCTGCTGTTGTGGTGCTTGAGTGTGTTCACAATGACAAACAGTCACTTTCACTTCATAAAGTAGTTATCCAGTCCATTGGAGCTCATTGGAGCTGAGCCAGAAGAGAATGGACAGCGCCCAAAAAAAGAATGAAAATAAGCGCAAATGGATCCAGGTTACACTGCTTATTGACAGACTTAAGTTCAATTTCAGTGTCAATCCATCAAAATGTGACTTGGGTACATAGTGAACAAATACCTTCTTTAAAAGCCCAAACCAAAAGTGGGTGTGGCTTAAATCAGAAACTAGCGAGGCCCTATCCCAGCCCTCAAAGGATGAAAGGCAGCGAAACACACAGGGGCAGCTTTGCGTCTCCAGTTAACCAGATGTACACATCACAACTAGGCCATCACTGCCCACCGAAGCCATGCGTGACAACTGACGCAGCCCTACATAGATTGATGCATTACATACATTGATACAAAGTTATTCCAACAAGCATCATTTGTCATAACACGGACATCCAAACTGACGAGCAGCCTCACAGCTGTGGGAATAAGCCTTTACAGAAGCTTATGCAGGTTTATGTCAGTTGTCATTACAGGCCTATGCAGGGGTCACGCAGCCTGGGGCGTTTCTAGGCATAGGCGACATGGGCAGTTGTTGTGTTATCAAGGGCGTCAGGAAGGCCACTGCTTGCAGCCTTATGCATACTGATCTTTAGAAAAGTGCTAGTTCCGGCTCAGTTCAGAAGGTAGATAGCGTTGCTTGAGTACAAAGAGCTCGACTGACGGATGAAACACACCAAATCTGTATACGGTCTTTTATTCTGAAGCGCTTTGTAAAAGCCAGATAGAAACAAAGAGAAACAATCGTAGCATCAGACTGCAAACGGAGATGATCCTACACACCCGGTGCATAGAGCAACATATACATAAACAAGTAAACATAAACAATCACAGTAAAACAGACGACTTTGGAATCCGCTGTTGGTCCGCACCCCATGGACCGAAGTGGACGTTGGATTCGAGTGAGTTTCCTCATTCCAGGTAAAACGTGTGGGTACAGTAATGCATGTGTTCAGGCAAAAATAAATATAACAGCGCAATGATGTGAGGTCTAACAAACGCAGCAATGATTAACCGATGCAGTCCGGACAGTGGGAGTGTCTCAGTAGTGTGACCTTCTGTGACCTTTTGTGTTTACAGGGGAATTCCAGCGTTGACATGTACACAAAGTCAGTCTGACAGGGTCTGCGGTGCAATGGTTCACTGTAGAGAAACCGACAGACTTTCTTTACAGTGGTGGTGAATGGAACCAGGTGTCGCAAAATCTACAACACACACACACACACATATATATACACAAATACTCCTGTTAGGGGGGTGGAATATATTAGGCTGTAAGTGAACAGTCAGCTCTTTAAGTTGATGTGCTAGAATCAGAAAAAACAGGGGAGTGTATAGATCTAGGCTACTTTGACCAGGGTCTCATTGAGACGACTAGACGACAGAGTCAGTGCATCTCCAAACCGGCAGGTCTTGTGGAGTGTTCCAAGTGTGGAGTAGTTGGTACCAAATTTGGACAACTGGTGAATTGGCCACAGGGTCATGGGCACCCCAGGCTCACTGATGCACGTGGGGAGTGAAGGATCGATAACTGTGAACGCTAACTGATAGAAAGGGGTCAGAACATACAGTGCACCACAGTTCAGCAGCATGAGGGACCTACTCAGTATTCAGACAGGTGGTGTTAATGTTATGGCTGATTGGTGCAAATGAAAATACAAAATGAAAGAATTTGCACGTGAACAGAAAACGACGCACTAAAATTTGCAGAACCGCTGTCAGAAAGAGTTATTTTCTGTAGAGGATGTGCATCCTTTAGAAACTCAACAAACGATTCGGCTATGATGAACAACTGTAATGTTGTAAAAACCCAAAAAAGAAGGTAAATCGGGAAAAATCGGTTCCCTTTAGGGGACTATTTTGCCTCAGTGCCCTGCATGTACCCCTCCACCATGAACGAGTTTAGTTTTAGGCCCAAATGTTTCTCCGACTCTGGTAAAACACTTTCCGAAAGAGCTTTCAAAGGAATCAGACGTCCGGTTCCATTCACCACCACTGTGAACACTTCTGGCTCTGTACTTTTTACACCAGATCCGCTCGGAACGGCTTTGTTCGGCCATTTAATCATGCAGAAATGTTGAAAAATCGGCGGAAGCTCGCGATCGATGAAAGAGCTGCACTCCACCATGACTCATCTTTTCAGAGGAGGAGGAATATCAATACAGAATAAATGAACGGGGGGAAAAAATAAGTGACGCAGGTAAAAACTGGACACCTACGAGAGACGAAAGAGGGAAAGCTCTGTGGGATTGGGAGTAGGTGCGGTAGTGGATGTAGTATCTCGAGTACGTGATCCGCCGTACACTATATGTCCAAAAGTATGCGGACAACCCTTCTAATGGGCAAACTCAGCTTTAAGGTGTGTTGATGGACCTGTATAATCTGCTCAGAGAAGCCCTGATGAATAGAACAGCCTTTTTTGGGGCAACTGAAGGGTCTAAATCCCCCCCCCCCAGCACTGGGCGGGAGTGATGGAACTCCTTTGGGATGAGTTGGAGTAGGTTGTGATCCAGAACTAACCATTCAACATCCTGGTTTTGTGGCTGCAATCAGATCCAACATCTACTGTAAAGCCTACTAGGACAGTAAAGATGCCTTAGGTGAGCAGGTGTCTACACATTTTTGGACATATAGTGCATGTTTGGAGAACTGGCCTCATCCGAATAGACGCTAACGCACATTAGGGTGCATCTGGAAGTCCAAGGGTAGTGTATTATGAAGAGAAAGGATATAAAAGTTGGGCTCTAACACACAAGAACACACTGCCACTGTCTGTGGAATGTGGAAAGATCAGTGGCTGCCTTTTCTGACTGTAACTTGGTTCCTCCTGTTGTCCTCCATATGAGATAAGAGGGGCTCTGCTAGCGTTAAAGGAATGCTTTTACCTGAGGAATGCCGACATTGCTAGAAATGAACACAAGTCCAGATAGCATCATCTGCGCAGGATCGTGCCAACTGGTCCTCTGCTATATTTCACGGACTGTTGCGGTTTGTAGGCTGAAGGATTCCTTTAATTTCTAGCCCCCACCCCCCTCACTTTGAGCGTACCAACTCAAAAGCCCCCCGTTTTTCCTCTGTAAACCCCCTGGTGTATGTCAGTTGTTGTCGGTGTTGGCTGGAAGCTGCAGGGAGGTCCCCCTCTAGGTCCGGACCTGGAATTTGCCCGCCTTGGTCATGTACTTGATGCCTTTGAATGGCTTGTATTTCTCGCCGTACATGTCCAAGCGATTTACCTTCAGGCCTTTGGGACAAAGAGAAAAGAGACCACATGTCAGAGAACAATCCCTACTGTACAATAAGTTACCAAGGCGACTCCTGTATAGGTATGTGACACTTACAGGCCGACACGGGACTGTGCAAACCAAATTTGCATGTGAACCCATAGACCCGCAAGATTACAGCTGTGGAGCAAGGTGGAAATACTGTACAAACCTGACCTCTAGTGGTCAAAGCGGGGAACGGTCATGAATGCCCAACACTAAAGGCATCTGGTATAAAAATGTGTAAGAAATCATTCATGCAGCTTTATGGGCTTGTGGGGACACATACACCCCCCCCCCCCCACACACACCCACCCACACACACTCACACACACACATTCACACACCAAGAAACCACTTTCATTCACTGGCCACTTTATTTGAAACTCCTCCCTTGTGGCTTCACTCACTGGCCACTTTATTAGAAACACTTCCCTTGTGCTTTCACTCCCTGGCCACTTTATTAGAAACATCCCCCTTGTGCCTCCACTCACTGGCCACTTTATTAGAAACACCTCCCTTTTGCTTTCACTCACTGGCCATTTTATTGGAAACACCTCCCTTGTGCCTTCACTCACTGGCCACTTTATTGGAAATGCCTACCATGTGTGTCCACTCACTGGCCACTTTATCAGAAACACCTCCTTTGTGCCTTCACTGACTGGCCACTTTATTAGAAACTCCTGCCATGTGTGTCCACTCACTGGCCACTTTATTGGAAACACCTACCCTGTGCTTTCACTTACTGGACGGAACATATAAGAGCAGAAAACGACTATTGGCCAACATGTGATATGACCTTGTGCAAACAAAGGCAGCATGAGAAACACCGGTTGTGAAAGAAGAAGGGAAGCAGGACTGAGCACACGAGGATAAGAAGAGGTGCTTTTAAAGGGCCCAGACCACAGAAAACCAGACAGACTTCAAGGTAATTGTTTTTGTGATGTCGTAAATCATCACATTTACATATCATGTAAAAGGGTTCGTGTACAATCAGCCATAACATTAACACCACCTCCCTAATATTGACTGTGGTGCACGGTGTGTTCACTTTTTAAACCACAGTAGCTCTTCTGTGGGATCAGACAAGGCAGACCTTCTCTCCTCACATGCATCAGTGAGCCTTGGGTGCCCGTGACACAGATCACTAGTTGTTCTTCCTTGAATCATGTTTGGTAGGTACTACCGCGTACCTGGAACACTCCACTACCTGGAGATACTCTGACTCATTCATCTAGCCATTACCTTAAGACCCTTCTCCGTGGCCCAGGTCCTTACACTCACCCATTTTTCTTGCTTCTAGCACATCAACTTCAAGAACTGACCGTTCACATGCTGGATAATATGACTTTAACCACTGTAATGAAAATAACTAGATAGTCAACGTCCTTCCCTTCACCCGTCAGTGGTGTTAATGTTATGGCTGATCAGTGTTGATCAATCCTGAAGGCTCAGTAAACCACCTATGGGGCCTTTGATTGACCTGAACCAAGGCCAAATGCACTATGGCTGTGCTGCAGGTGTGAAAGCACCTGTGCGAAAGTCCTGACTCTTTTCAGTGCAGGTGGTTTAGCCTAGTTAGTGAGCGCTGTACCTGAAATGGCGAGCTGTTGGATTTTGAACTGGATGTTGATTGTTGGGTTTTCGTCTGGCTTGGAGGCGCCGGCCTGCAGGCTCATGGTCCCCTTCAGACTGGGCAGCTTCTGAGGGTTAATCTTCCCCACGTCCCATGTCAGCAGCTGCACAAACACAGGCAAAAGACCATCACACCAACATGGTATTACTCCTTAAAGTTCAGTGCTGCGTTTTCTTCTCAGTTATCCGTGTTTAAGAGTGTAAAAGAAATCCAACGACGTGAAAAACAGGGAAACGTTTGCACAATTAGCATATCACCGCCATGATCCACATGCACGAACGGCTACTCTATAAGGAGTCAATGAGACTTGCCGACAGTGCAGAGCGGTATGATCGAGGTGAGTGGAAAGAAATGACAAGACAAGTTCTCGGTCAGGGTGATATGCTGGCCATGCAGTGGAGAAACAATGGCGTAGGTTATCCAGGCTTCCTTAAAGTTATGATATAACTGAACAAAGAGTATTTTACCAGAACGGGCAGCTCAGAAAAGTCAAGATTTTAAGGTTAATAGACTGTTTTTTTGGTTTTTCTGCCCAGTTTATCCATCCAAATCATCCATTTTTTAAACCGCTTCTTCCATTTGGGTCGCAGGGAAGCTGGAGCCAATCCCAGCTGACTACAGGCCCAAGGCAGGGTTCACCCAGGACTGGGAAGGCCAACCCATCGCAGGGCAACACATAGACAACCATTCACACACACAAGCAACTTCGAGGATCCAATCAACCTAGTGCAAGCTTTTAGGACAGTGGGAGGAAACCAGAGCACTTGGAGGGCTTGCTCCAACTCCACGCGAGCGGCCGACCTCTTACAGATACTTCACTACCAAAATGAGTCACAGTGCACACTCCTAACACAGGTGTGTCAGCGCACAGGTACCTTGGTGACGGGGTCAAAGGTGTAAGTGCCCTGTGACGGGTTGAGGCTGGTGTTCAGAACGCCGCGGGGCAGCTGACTGCTGACCAGCACAGACTCCACCGCTTTCCCCATCGTCTGCTTCGGCCCTAGCGTCAGGTCGAACCGGCCCTGGGAACTGCCCTCGCGGAACGTGATGTTGTGCTTCACGTACACGGGAATGGCCACAAGACTGGAGAGCAGATCAGAGAGAGAGAGAGAGAGAGAGAGAGATTAAAGCCAAAGCCTGAGAAACATCTGGACAGATTAAAGCAGTGTGTCTCAGAGACAGACAGACAGACAGACAGACAGACAGACAGACAACCAGAGCTGTAAATGAAGCAGTATGAGTCAGTGTCTTCTCCAGCAGTGATGTGTCTTATTACTGTACAGCCATTAAGAAAGTCCTCTAGCTTTGAGATCATGTCCTGTAGTGACCAGAGTGAGGAACTCTGAGGACTCTAAAAACCCTAAAGCCCACCACACAATGCGTCACGCAGCACACAGAAATCCAAAACCACTGTTTTTACTGGAATGTGCACAGCACTTCATTTCTCCTGAAGGTGAAGGTGAACTTCTAACTCGTGTTAAATTAAAGCCAAAATAAGACCCAGCTGGACACGGTGCGCTGGACACGGCGCGCTGGACACGGTGCGCTGGACACGGTGCGCTGGACACGGTGCGCTGGACACGGCGCGCCTTTCAGAATGAACAGGCTTATTTTTTGGTTTAAACTGGGTATAATAGTGGAATAAGGGAAGAGAAGAACGACCTCTTACTTCTGTGAGCTAACGTGGTAGGAGAGCAGGCGAAAGTTTCCGTCCGGAGGGATAAAAGAGAGGATCCGCTCGGCTTCCCAGCGCTTAAACCGTACACACGGGTGAAAACTCACATCATCCAACAGACGGGGATTCTGAAAAAGAGCAAGAGAGGGAGAGAGAGAAAGAAAGAGAACCAGAGAGAGTGAGAGCGCGAGACAGCGAGAGAGAGGGAGTGAGAAAGAGAGCGAGAGCGAGAGAGAGCAAGAGAGAGAATGAAAGAGGGCGAGAGAGAGAGGGAGCGAGGGACAGAGCGAGAGAGGGCGAGAGAGCACGAGAGAGAAAGAGAGCAAGAGAGAGAGTGAGAGCGGGCGAGAGAGAGTGAGCGAGAAAGAGAGAGAGAGGGGGAGAGAGAGAGAGAGAGAGAGAGAGAAAGAGAAAGAGAGATGCTGCTATTAGTCTTCGTTGTGTGAAATAAAAAGAGTACAGACTCAAGTTCATATGAACACAGCTCTGCTCTGATTGCAGGTTCTGCTCTGAATGAACATGAAGATCTGTTCTGAGATCAGCTCTGATATTCTTAACATGACAGCAACAAGCATCTGTACCAAGCACAGCACCAGGAGAGTGTTTCAGAAGGTGCTCTGATCAATCAGGTCATTGATGTAATGCAGTATAAGATGCTGGGTTTGCATGTGACCTCTGCATGGAGTGGGGCAGAGTAGCAGGACGCTTCCTTGCTCAAGGGTACCTCAGTGGTACCTGGTGAGGGACTTGACCCTAACCACTCGGCCACCACCTTAGAATTCTGATTCAATGGCGTTGGGCAGTGTCAGGTTTACAGGCAGCAACTGGCAGGAATCAGGCATCAATCAGGCATCAATGGTCACATTGACCATGTTCTAGCTGAGGGGTGGGCAATTCCAGTCCCCGAGGGCCAGTGTCCACCATAGTTTGGTAGTCTCCCTGCTCATTCTGTGCCGGACACCAGCCCTCCGGGACTGGAGTTGCCCACCCCTGCTCTAGCTCAACGGTGGGGGTGTGTAATCAAGATACTGCATTTTGTTCTTATCATGCTCCCCCTAGTGGCTGAGAGGTGCAATCTCTACTCCCACCTCACTGAGTCATAGCCATCAGTGGGAGCAGAGTGCCCAGACTCACCATAAACGACAAAGTCAGATCAGGCATGCCCGTCAGCTTCACACACGCATCAATCACCCCCTGGATCTCTGCGGTGATGGTGGAGCCTACGGCAAAGGTGACGGACGATTAGTTAGACAGTAGCGATGATACACTGATCAGCCATAACATTAACACCACCTGCCTAATACTGAGTAGGTCCCTCGTGCTGCTGAAACAGCTCTGACTGTGGTGCACTGTGTGTTCTGTCCCCTTTCTATCAGAGTCGGCATTCACTTTTTAAACCACAGTAGCTCTTCTCTGGGATCGGAGAGGACGAGTTAGCCTTAGCTCCCCACATGCATCAGTGAGCCTTGGGTGTTCCTGATTCTGTCACCGATTCTTTTGGTAGGTACCAACTACTGCGCACCTGGAAGACTCCACAAGACCTGCCGTTTTGGAGGTGCCATCACAATAAGACCCTAGTTAAAGTAGATCAGATCCTCACCCAATTTTTCCTTCTTCCAGCACATCAGCTCTAAGAGCTGACTGTTCACTTGCTGCCTAACATATTCCACCCCCCTTACAGGTGCTATTCTAATAAAATAACGAGGTCAATGTTAATTATGGTCAGTGGTGTTAATGTTTTGACTGATCAGTGTACACACACACACACACACACAGTCTCAAATTGTAAAAGGGGTGTACCAGATTTGTCAATGATGGCGTCAATCTCTTCCACCACATCAAAGTAGGCCTCGTTGTTGGTGTACTTGACTCCGGTGCGCCGCCATGGCACCACAGAGAGCTGGCCTGTGGGGAGCTGCTCTCCCACATTAGTGCTTCCTGTTTAACAGATGAAAAAAACAACACACATGTTAGCATTTAGCATCAACTAGGATTTTACATCATATACCAGGAGTCCTAGAGCTCCACCAAAGTTCTCAAACACCACTGCACTTCTGCGAACCCTTTACTGGGTTCCTGTGGCACCGGCATCAGATTTAAAGCCTTAACGTTCACATACAAAGCCAAAAACGTTTCAGACCCCTCCTACCTATCAGCAGTTATCAAACCACAGGTCACAGCTCAACATTCTTAGGGGGTCCAGCCCAACTGCAACCCTCAGTTATGGCATCTTGGTTGACTAGCAGCTGGATTCTGGGAAGTCTGGGTTTACTAGTGTGAGGGACAGGTTTTCTTTGTAGACTACTAAGAGCAAATGCAAACCGAGCACCTCTTCGGGATCGGACCAGACAGGCTAGCCTTCACTTCCCGCATGCATCAGTGAGTTTTGGTTGTCCATGACCCTGTGGCTGATTCTCCAGTTGTCGTTCCGTGGATCACTTCTGGTAGGTACTAACTACTACACATCTGGAACACTCCACAAGACCTGCCATTCTGGAGATGCTCTGACCGAGTAAAGCCCTTGTGAAAGCAATGCTTCCAGCACATTATCTTCAAAAACTGACTGTTCAGTTGCTGATCAGTTGTATAAATATAAATGGCCAGAACAAGCGTCTCAGATAATAAATGAATCGAGTTAATCAGTCCTTCCTGCCTCAACGCTGTTTCTCTATATCTTAACCAGACAGGAAGCGCGTATGCAGAAAACAAACGTAAGGTTCTTTGAATTTTTAGAGATTTGAAATTTGGATTTGCACCACATCCGAACAGGCCTCACTGTTGGTGTATTGGACTTCAGTGCATCTGTACTGCACAAGAGAGCTGGCATGTGGGGAGCTGCTCCTCAACATGGTGGCCTAGTGGTTAAGATGTTTCCCTTGTGAACTGAAGGTTGCAGGTTCGAGTCCCGGCCCAGGCACTACTGAGGTATCCTTGACCAAGGTACCTTCCCACTACACTGCTCCCCAGTCGCTGTTGGTAGCTGCCCGCTGCTCCACGTGTGGACGTGTGGGTTAAATACAGAGGTTGCATTTCGTTGTGGTGCTTGAGTGTGTTCACAATGACAAATAGTCACTTTCACTTCACTGGGAAAAATACTAGCTATTAGGGCATAGTGTGTAACTTTTTCCTTATAGTGTATTGGCAAATAAGTTTTTTTGGGTTGTTTTTGCATAGGCAATGCCTTTATCTATAGACTTTTAAAATTAAAATTAATATTAATCAACTTTTATTATGACCGTTATGTGTTAGATACCACGTGGACAATATTGACATGGCAGAAATTCATTGGAAATGTGTGAAATGAGACTTACCTGTGATGGTGTTGACGACGGTGCGCAGGATGGTGGGCGGTTTGATCAGCTCTTTCAGGATGTTGGACTCTGTGGCCAGAGGAAAGCCGTTGTCCAGCATCTCCTCCAGCAACTCGTACACCACCACGACATTGTCCTTGATTGCTGCCTCAGTACACACTCCGAAGTAGTCCTGAGTGTGGCGAACAGACAGAGCAGTTAGCCTTTGCAATACACTCAATATTGCAAGGGGGGGGGGGATCCGATCCCCCTTGGTAACAAAAAAAACAAAAAGCATCCCCCTCATTAGCCTACCTGACTGGCATGCTCACCACCCGCCTTTACATCTTTATACCCATCCACCAAACTCGGAACGTCTCCACACATGGTGGCGTAACCGCTAGGGAGTTGCCCCTGTGACCTGAAGGTCGCTGGTTCAAATCCCAGACCGGTACAAGTGCCGCTGAGATACCCGTGAGCAAGTTACCGCCCCCAAGCACTGAAGCCCAGGGCGCTGCCCACGTCAGCTGACCGCTGCTGTTACACGGATGAGTTAAATGCGGAGGACACATTTCGCTGTGGTGCACTGTGTGCTGTGCTGTGTTCACAATGACAATCACTCACTCCCCCCAAAAAATCTGTATGTCTGTACCAAACCCCGACAGCAACGAGTATTTCACCCCTCCCCTCCTATAACCTTAACCCTTTGGTCTGCTAGTAGTACCACCACAGCCCTCTGGGGGGCAGGAGTACGAGCCGAAGTCTGAAAACCACTGCTGGAGAACTACGTCACCGAATTAACAGTGCGCTGCATTTCTGAAGGCAGGTCCGTTTTATCGCTTTGTGTGTTGTGTGGAAGCCTCTGGAGGCCTTGACGGACGGACGGACAGACAGACTGACAGTGTAAAAAAAAAAAACCCACTCAAAAACCAACGCAGGCTACAACACTCTTTGCTTCATTGTGAATGAGCAGGGCCAACAGTTTTACACTGAATAGGTGGCCATATGCAAATAAATTGTTTTTGTGACATCACAAAAACAAACAAAAAACCCCCCCAAATTCCGAAGTAGGTTGTTTATGCTGTTTACTCTTCGCCTTGACCGTATGGATGAGGAAGTGAATAATACAGGTTAAATCTTCACCACTGTTTACATACTGCATCGAATGTTTTTAAAGTATAGGGTGTGGACCCTTTAATGGCCCCTCCTTTAATGTCACCACAGGCGACTTGGGAAAGAAGTGAAAGTGACTATCTGTCATTGTGAACACACTCAAGCACCACAATGAAATGTGATCTCTGCATTTATCCCAGTGGGCAGCTACCAACAGCGCCCGGGGAGCAGTGTAGTGGGACGGTACCTTGCTCAAGGGTACCTCAGTGGTGGGACTCGAACCTGCGAACCGGTCAGGTCCCAAAGGCAGTGTCCTAACCACTAGAGCCATACTGCTGCTGTAAGCCGCATTAGACACAGGAGGCCTCCGAACCTGAAACGTGTCGACGACGCGGTGGAGGAACTCGATGACGAACAGAGGGGGCACCTCGCTCTGAATGACCGCCACGAAGTAGATGCGGTGGCGCAGCACGCTGATGAGGTAGTGGTGCGGGGTCGGGATGACCGGCGGGACGTTCTCAGGCTCTGTGGCGCGCTCCTGCGCCTCGAAAAAGTAATCGCACACGGATCGGCTCACCACGCTCTTCCAGTGCTTCTCCAGGAAGATGTCCCCCGTAGCGTTCACCAGGAACAGGCTGTGGATCATCTTTGCAGCTTCTTCGGCCTGAAATTGCACACAAGGCGAAAACGGGTCACGACATAACATTAACACCACTGACAGATAAAGTGAATAACATTGACTGACAAGTTATTTCATTATAACAGCACCTGTCGGGGGTGGGGAGATGGGGGTGGGGATTTTAAGCAGCAAGTGAACAGTCAGCTCTCGAACTTGATGTGCTGGAAGCAGGAAAAATGGGCGAGCGTAAGGATCGGAGTCACTTTGACAAGGGTCTTACTGTTGTTGGCTAACAAGTGGCGAATCGATGGCAGGGTCGGGGGCACTCAAGGCTCACTAATGAGTGAGAGGTAGCCCGTCTGGTCAGGTCCCACAGAAGAGCTACTGTGGTTTAGGAAGTGAAGGCTGACCGATAGAAAGGGGTCAGAACACACAGGGCACCACAGTCAGAGCTATGGAGGGACCTACACGAGATTAGGCAGGTGGCAGCAAGGTCCTGCACGAAGTGGAACAGATCGGATGTACCTGCATACGCGTCATGACACCTACGTCTCAGGCCATAACCATGTCTAAATGCATGGCAGCCATGCCGCTCCTTCTCTGGGCACAATGCTACTCTGATGGTGTGTGAATGGTGCGACGGTCACTGTTGGACAGGTGGAAACCGACACCACCTCCTTTAATATTCACAAGCATCACATTACATGGTGAACAGTCTCCTGAAGACACACGGGGAAGGCTGAAAGCACCCACTTACACCATACACCCTGGGCATATGGTGGCGGACAGGATGCTCACATGTACATGGGGTGCAGAAACTAGTCAGGCACCGATGTATCAGCGCGAGATGGCCCACCATTAACCAAGTATCCAAACACCAGCAGGCTCTGGGGTCAGGAATCGAGCTAGAGGAAGACCGCTGCGCCTGCAACTGTACACCAGCTGGAAAGTTTACATACATGCACATATACCAATCAGCCAAAACGGTAAAACTGCCAATGGACACGAAGAACATGTTATTAATGATCCAGTTACAATGGCTATTTGTCAGGGGGAGGTGGGATATATTAGGCAGCAAGTGAACAGTCAGTTCTCAAAGTCGATGTGCTGAAAAATGGGTGAGCAGAAGGATCTGAGGGCCCAATGACTTGATCAGAGAGCATCAGTGCTGTTTTACTGAATAAAATGATTAATCATAGTTATTGGGCATCATAGGTATGTCATACTCATGAGTATATGACACGTTGGTATTTGTATCTTTGTGAGGACGTTGCACTGAATTCTGTAGTATTGCATTTCAGTGATACTACATCAGCACACAAACCTAACCCCAACCTTAACGTCACTAAACAAAAGACTTGTATTTATGGAGAAAACGGCATGATTCTTGTGAGTAACAGCCAAAAACATCCCACTTCTGTTCCTGTATTACTATCATTATGGGGACGTTCGGGTCTCACCAAAGAATGAAATACATGAATACACACGCAAAAAAGCGCTATACAAATGCAAAACCGTCTCCAAAGACACACACAAGACAGGTAACCCCTCCGTTATATGGGGAGATACACCCAAGCCCCCTCTTCCAGCATCCATCTTTCTCCTCCCACCCTGCTCCACATCACAGGACCGTCTTGTGACCATCCGGGTCTCGGTCACCCGACACGCATTCAAACAATCGCAACCTGTTCTGTCTATTTTTTTGTTTTTCGCGCATTTTACTCACAATGCACATTTTAAAATATAAAGTCAGACACTTACAGCGATGAATGTAAAAAAACGCCCCGCTGCTTCTGCCTCTTCTCCTTTAGTGCAAATAATCTCTTCCTCCGTTATTCGAGCGTAGGAGGGGCAGAGCTGCGATTGACGTCCAAATGGAGCAATAGCGGAGCGAGTTGCACGCTTAAGCCCACCCCTCGACAATCACGATTGGTTTGTGCCAGGTCACGAGGGACAGTTTTGCGTGATTGGACAATGGTGGAGACGACGTCAGGGTAAACACAGGCTACGATTGGTTTATCGGCTATGAGTCGTTTCTGACATTTTGTGTGAAGGTCGCAAAGGGAAGGGAAGGCTGCAGTCACGTGATGACTGCATTTATATGGCAGCACATTGTTCTGTTTATTGTATTTTTCTACAAAAAAGTAGGACACGGTTTCACACTTGGATAAGCAATTTAAGAACATGAATCACAATTTTTTCTTCAATAAAAGTTTGATTATTGCTATTGGATTGTTGAAAAATGAAATATTTGCCACAAAGTCTAATGAAAAAAAAAATAAAAATTCTGCATAAATGAGATGTAGCCTGTTTTTCAGTGCTTTGGTGTGAAATGGCTCATTGTAGAGAAACTGAAGTGGTGATATGAACCAGGGAGGTATTTCATGATTTTTTTTTTGCTTAAGTAGAAAACCTCAGGCCAAGGTCAAGCCTGTCCAATAGGAAAACGGCTGAGAGAAAATTCAGACAATCCTCATTTCTATCTTCAATCCTAATTTGTGCAACTGCTCCCCTGTGATCGCAAAGTCTACCGCACAACTATAGCATAGAAAAGTGGTAAAACAGTTCTGATAGAACAAGAAGTTCTCTTTGGGGACTACATTGCCTTAGAACACCCTGCATGTATCCCTCCACCATGAATGGGTTGGTGAATTTGGACACTCATGCCGAGGTCCCTTAAAACTTTAGGTCATCTTGACCGCCTTCAAACTGAGATGATTTCAAAATACACATGTTTTCTGTGCTTAATTATCAATCAAGGCCAGAATAATTTATGTTAATGGCTTTATGACGCACTAAGCTGCCTGAAATAAGTTAACACACACACATAGTGATGATAAACATGCACGTACCGCATTAGCCCAACTTTGCTTAATCTCTT
>JBBPDA010000041.1:2460829-2472931 GCA_037974385.1 Arnoldichthys spilopterus
GAAAAAAGAAAAGAGAAAGAAAAAAAAGAAAAAAGAAAAGAGAAAGAAAAAAAAGAAAAAAGAAAAGAGAAAGAAAAGAAAGAAAAAAGAAAAAAAAGAAAGAAAAGAGAAAGAAAAAAAGAAAGAAAAAAGAAAAAAAAGAAAGAAAGAAAAAAAAGAAAAAAGAAAGAAAAAAAGGAAAAAAGAAAAAAAAGAAAAAAAGAAAAAAAAGAAAAAAAGAAAAAAAAAAAAAGAGAAAAAAAAGAAAGAAAAAGACGTTTTTTTTTGTTTTTTTTACCATGATGCAGATGTACGATTGTTGTCTCCGTTACCAGGTTTACATGCATTTGTTATATTTTGCTTTACAAAGTCAGGAAATGAAGGTTTAAGTCAAGCCTGATGTTGCCATACACACCCAGTCTCTTCCACACAGTGAGACACAGCTCATAACTGTAACACTGGTATTGGATTGATACTCTGTATTGGCCCAAACCCAAAGCCCGCTCCAACTGGTTACATTTGGTTTGCAAACTGGGTTTCAACACACTGGTGCCTGCACATTGTGTTAAAAACAAAAACCGAGGAATTTAACCAACACAGAACCTTTTGCAAAGCGTTTAACAGTGTACTCAGAAACACTATAGAAGCAAAGGCCAACGGTCAAATTTACTTCCCCATTTTCAAACTAACCATATACTAAAGGTTCTAGACCAAAAATGGCAGGTATTCTCTGCTGTAGTCGAGACCGTTTTGGTCAATTATGGGTCAGTACAAATTAATTGAGGACCCAGGTGTCGTAAATCAGATCCAGAGCCATGTCCACCTACAGAAGGCACATATCTAGAACTTGTTGTACTGCCAGATCAGTACAGTATACTACAGGAAGCGTGGGTGCTCTTCACCCACAGGAATACAGTCGCTGTCGTAATGAAACCGTACATCTTCTTCCATAGAGTACGTTCTTACGAGACAAAAAGCTGTGAAAACATTTATGCCAACTTGAAAACTTTGTTATGCAAGGTCAGATCATTTTCACCATTTTCTATCTATCCAATGCAAAGGCAGCTGGTGCCAAAAAGTATGAAATCAAAGGGCTCGTTTTCCTTTGTTCCATCTTACTATATACCGTTACATATCGCATATGAGGGAAACTTCTCAAAGCATCGTGATAGGATATTTTGGCCATATCGCCCACCCCTAGTTCAGTGCTGGAGAATATCTGTTATCTATTACTAGTTAACATCCAGACATGAACTTAACAATTATGCACTGGGCCAAGGGCTATACATATGCCATAATACTCATAACAGGCCTGTGTGGTTGAACGGGCACAGGGCTTTGGAGAAAATCGTTGCTTTCCCACTGTAAGGTACCAGTTTGACTACTCTACACGCATTTTTCCGTTTTTGTACTAGGCAAATCTGTTACCTAGTACCGGATACCGGAAGTAATTCTCATACCTGCTATGAAAATAGTGAATGTGACTGTCATTGTGAACACACTCGAGCACCACAACAAAATGTGACCTCTGCATTTAACCCATCACACGTGCACACGTGGAGCAGCGGGCAGCTACCAACAAACCGGGGAGCAGTGTTGTGGCAACGTCCTAACCGCCAGGCCGCAAACTGTGGTGGTTCCGAGTGAGCGAAGAACTTGTATATAAAAAAATTATAATATATATATATTTTTAAACATATGTAATAAATAAATAAATTTTAATAGAATAATAAAGAATAAAACAAATAAATAATAATAAAAAAATTTAATATATCAGCCTCTTTGATTGGGCCACTGTTGCTGATACCCAGTCCAGCTGTTTGAGCCAGTGTTCGACTGATTCTGGACATCCGTATCTGATCACTGCATTTCCTAGTCGTCTGGGTTCTAGCTGCAGTGGGTGGTACCAAAGAGGGAGCAGAGACCAGTCGAGTCAGTACCCTGCAGTGGGAAAGAGACTAAAATGGTCAAACCAAAAGCTATATTGGGTTAGCAAGAACCTCTCTTAGCGCAGAGTAGAACTCAAACAAGGGCTTATTCATTTACTCAATGCGAAATCAAATATTAAACATTTACGTGTAAATATCGTCTGATATGTAAACGCTGTACCGCCCGGCCCCACGCATGCCAATGTTACATAAGGCTGCGGTCGGCACGCGGCGCCGCCCTGTAGGCTGTGAATGAATAAATGGCGCTACGTCCCGATTTTCTCACGTCCGCAGGTTGACCCGGGGCGAAAGGGGCTGAGGGAATTGTGGCTTCGACCCCGAAACGTCAGCGGCTGTGAAAGGGCTGAAAGGCCGACGGTGGGGTTACGACTGCTCCTTATGTGGCTTCTTACATCATTAGCTGGAAGCCCACCCTCGGCCGGTCCCTCGTAGGCACGTTTTCTCGCGGGCGCCGGCTTCTCTTCCCAAAAGCAATAAGATTTCCGATCTATGTATCCATGACCTCCGTTTGACTCGGGGCCCCCCCTCTACTCCCCGTGTGTGCCCTGGCAGTGACCCCCTATCAGAGATGGAGCGTGTGAGCCAGAGAGCGACTGGGGGATCGAGTTTGAATGGAGAAGTGTGACACAGTAATTTGGCTGTTGAGTACACAAATCTCTCCGCACTGCGTCGGGGTCAAAGCCGGTGCTTATCCATTTGTTTTGGGCTTCCCTCCCATCCCAAACCCCCCAAACCACCCCACCCCACCACACCCCAGCCCAACACTTGTTTAGAGCGATCAAAAGCAGGCAAGAGGTAAGGATGGTGTTTTACTGCAATCAGTCCGTTGTAGCACCTCGCTGAGTGCGTCACTGAGACCCTCAGTGCTACAATGGTACTTAATGGGATTTAGTGCAGTGCATTGTGGGAAATATTGCAATTAAAACTAAACTAAGTTCCCAAATCTCAGAAAACCAAACAGAATAACCCACGTCATAAGCATTTCACTGACGCACATAGCAAAAATGGATATGTACATTTTTGGAAAAAAGTTAAAATATTTTTTATTTTATTTTTGGAAATATTATAATTCTTTATTTTACATTTTACTTAATCAACGTTTGCTTGATTGGTCCCGTCTCTCATGTCAACGTTAGCACTTTATTTTAGAGCAAAATGAGAAGAATGGAGGAAACCTCAGTTCCTAAGCTGAAAACTGCAGAACGGACCTAAGGCCTGTTTATATTCCATGTTGTGAATGGAGCTGAATGCGATTTTAATCATATTGTGCAGCCATTAATCCTGCATCAGTGTACACACCGTGCCTAGACATTACTCAGACTGGCACCACCATCCGAATTTTAGCTTCTGGTTGAAGTCAATGAGATGTAGCAGCTATGAACTAGCGTCAAGTTCATTCACCTACTAGTGCATTGGCCGCGTTAAGTGCGGAGCAAACTACAAAACAGCCTATCAGTAACATTCGGTCAGTCTCCACATGGGTGGGCACTGGTGGCCTAGTGCTTAAGGACTTGTCCATGTGATTGGAGGGTGGTAGGTTGAAGTCTCCAGCCCAGGTACTGTCCTGCTACCCGGGCACTTTTAATAGTTGCCTGCTGCTCCACGTGTGAAGGGTTCATTGCAGAGGTCACAATTAGACGTGGTGCAGTGTGTGTGATGAGGTGTGTTCATAATGATAAACAGTCCCCTTCACATTATGAAGTGGTACAATATTTGTTTCCGGAACATGCACACCATCACGGGTACATTTTTTCCTCCTTATGCGGAGACGGAAGCTCTAAATACGGTTCTCTAACCTGTACGGAGATCGACAATTTATCCTATTTTTAAGCAGTGAACACTTAAGGCCAAGCCAAACTGAATGGTGAGCGCTAGTGGTTTAGACCCCTGCGTCTAAGCAAACAATGGTGTTTGGAATGACGCGATCCATAGACAATCTACTGGACAAAGCTCGAAAACCACACGCTAGCTGGATTCCCCACTCTCCAGAGAACAACCGAGCCCAGTTTGAAGATTCTAGGTGCTTCCGTTCGTTATCTGGAAAAGTTTGAACGTAAACAAACGCAGGTGGCGCTACTGCAGAAGGGAGGGGCGCTCGCTTTTAACGCGCTTTGAGTCACTGTCCTCTTGGCCACGGTTTAAACAACGCAACAGAAAACTCACAGATCGCACCAACAGCAGCAACAAACGGTCATTTCTGGCATATAACAGCATTATAGGCTCCTAACAGCTCACCACAACAAAGCACAGCACTTTTTATAACTTTATAAACCTGGATCAAAAACCTATTTTCAGTCACTTCAGGAGTCCAAACTCAGCTTTTTGACTTTGTCCAAAGCGTTAATAAATAACGGCTTCAGCATATAACTGTTTCCACAAGTCAGTGTCGATTAAAAATAACCTGCTCAAGGTTCTTGGTTGTACCACTGAGCCTGTACTCATCGTGTGAACACAAGCCCCACTAGACTGCACAAGCCTCCTCTTGACTTCGGAATGGAACAGACATGGCGGATTTTGAACAACTGCACTACCTCACTATGATTCTATTGTCCCTATTAGAGTAATGTGATTGATTTTTCTGTTTAAGGAATGTAGTCTTGCCCCGTTAATGTAATGGACTAAAATGCCAGAGAATGGGTTTCTGAACAGGGGTTTCGGGTATCGAATACCAACAGTTTTCAAAACATTGCATTAAAGATAAAAATTTGAAGTATCAGAACACTACAGTGCACCAACAGTTGTTACTAAAGCAGGAAAACCAACCCTCTAATTCTGATTAGATACAACTTTCACTGCTTTAACTTTTATCAATTGCACAAATGACCATCATAGGCAAGACTCAACCACTACCTAGTCTCAAACCCTGGATTTGGAGAAACTGGCCATTTTTGCACCAATTTGGGCAGAAAAAGGAAAAGAAAAGAACATTAATACGTTTCTAATACGTAATAATAAATCAATCAATTTTCCTCAGTTTTCAGGGGGTGGGGGTTGGGGGGCTGCTTCTAATGCTAACTGGTGGTGAACAGCAGTCTCGTGCATTCGTGAATTACATCATGTTGTTTGCTTGTGCCTCGCCCTCATTGGCCGCTGCCCATACCCCTTGCCAGAAGTGCTCAAACAACACGACCCGCTGGCAAGAATTGCCAAACATGCGCGAACGAATTGGTTGGTTTGTTTCAAATTGCGGAGGAGTCCAAACTGCAAGTGGACAGGACAATTGTGTCGGCTCGAATCGTAGCCTATTCACCATTAGCAAAATTGTGAAAACTGGACGGTTTTGGTGAAAAATCCCATTCCTCCAACTCCTCCTTCTCAACTCTTGTCCCAAGTTTTCTAAAAAGTACACTGAACGGTAAACAGTCTTAACCAGCTTTAGTCTAGTTTTAGTCCAGTGTATCAGTAGCAGAATTCAAAAGTTTGTCTAGAACATTACTGATCATCTCCACCCGGTTTGATGAAATGTGTGATTTACGCAAATATTTTTGGTGGGGTATAAGCTTAGGCAGCTGAGTTATGGCCCAAACCATAATCACAGCAATTTTGAGCTATATGGAGATGAAAATTAATTTTAACTTTGCTTTTTTTTTTTTTTAAACAGTCATAACTACGAATTTTCTTGAACTAATGGAATCACGAGCATTGAAAACTGTAAACTTGAAAAATTAACATTTTATCTTAAAAAAATAAGTGAAAATGTGATTCGCTGCGCAGTCCTAGTATAAGCTACACTGGCCTCATGGCTCCACTGCAGCAGCGAAACATCAACTGCCACCACATCCTTTGACTGAATTTGTGATATGGAAGAATTTGTGTAAACCGGATTTCTAGGCCGATCTATCACTTTACAGCCTGAGCCTCTACTCTCCCAATCGAACCCAGACTGGAGGCATGGTCCACCTCTGAAGAAGCGCTTTACGATGCGTTGCTATGACGGCAAACAGCCTGCAGCCCGCATCCCCATCGCCGTGGCCCAGATTTGACATGATAAGAGCGTGCATCTGGGGTGTGTGAATGTGAGCGCGAGCTCGCCTCTGGGGAAGGGAACGCGAGGCGGGGCCGTTGTTTATCGGGTTACAAAAGTGGGTGTGCGCTGGGCTCCTCCTGTCGCCTGCGAGTCTGCCACGACCTCCTTGCCTTCCCGGTCCGTCTGAACTGAGCGAAGAAGACAGCGTGTGCATGTGTGGGCATTAGGGTTGCTCAGTATCAAACGCTCAACATGGCAGAAGGAGCAAACTGTTGGGCACAACCATTACCTCATTTAAGCAACCACAGCGCCCTGTGGTCACAACAGACCTACGCTACGACTACGCCGAAGAGCAGAAGGAGCAGCTGATTCAACAGTGAAGTGGTATTTAACGCTTTCTCCAGGGGACACGAGGCAAGCGATTTATTATCACTGCTACCAGATGAGCTACAAGGTCTTAGGATGCAACTTGGGACACAAATTATTTCGCTATTAGAGGTTCGGACTACGCTTGAAAAATGCTGAATACGGCAAAACAGAAGCTAATGAGAAAGTCCCGGCTAGTGGCTGAAATGAGCCAAAGATTCTGGAGGAAAAATAAAGGAAAATGATAGAGTGCAAATCATATCTAAATCCACCACTAATACCACTACCACCACCACTAATACCACTACCACCACCACTAATACCACTACCACCACCACTAATACCACCACCACTAATACCATTACTACTACCACCACCACCACCACCACCACTAATACCACTACCACCACCACCACTAATACCACCACCACTAATACCATTATTACGACTACCACCACTACTACTACTACCTCCACCACCACCACCAATACTACCACCACCACCACTAATACTATTACTACTACTACTACTACCACCACCACCACTCCCACTACTACTACTACTACTACCGCCACCACCACCATCACTACTACTACTACCACCACTACCATCACTACTACTACTACCACCACCACCACTCCCACTACTACTACTACTACAATCACTAATACCACCACTACTACCATCACTACTACCACTACTACAATCACTAATACCACCACTACTACCATCACTACTACTGCCACCACTACCACAATCACTAATACCACCACTACTACCATCACTACTACTGCCACCACTACCATCACTACTACTACTACTACTACTACTACTACTACTAATAATAATAATAATATTATTATTATTATTAAGTTCATGCAGAATGATGGGATTTGACATTTGACCTACATGCTTCCGGTCTGAAAAACCTAAAAATCTATAGAAAACGATCACATTAAACTTGTAATCGAAACGGTTTCGAACGGTTTTTTCGAAATTCGTCCCAATTTAATATTTTCCCCAAACGTTGAGCCCTACCTTGAATAACCAACGGCTCCCCTTTTGAGAAAGTCACAGTACGTTTGACCAATAACCATTTGAAAGAGCAGGTTTCACATCGCATGGGCTGTAATGTTATGTTAATTCACTCGTATATTGTCCGATACTGACCATGTTTAATGGTCATGTTTGTAATGATGAGAGCTTGTTATTTACTCCTCAAGCCCAAAAAACGCCACCGTTTCATTACCGCAAGTCCAACTCGCAAACTGAAGACGGGGGCCAACCGATGTGCCAACCGGGAGCTCCTTATTTGGGCATGAACCCAGAGCACTGATCTTACACTTGGTATCCATTGTCACAACAACAGAATTTTGTCTGACACTGAGTTCTACAGGCGCCATATGCTCAACGCAGCTCCGTCTCAATGACACATGTGCGCGATACTGTTCCCTCTTTCTAGCACCTACATTGTCTCTTTCTCCCTCCGCCTTCTGCCCTGATGCACGCACACTCACTCCATCCCCGACAGTGAGCAGTCCTGCAGCTGGTGGCCAGCTTCAGCAGGATGTGAAAAACCATGTGACACCCCCCCCCCACCCAACTCGCAAACCACCGCTCTTCTCTTCCTCTCCCTCGCTCTTTCCTCTCGCCCCTTCCACACTCCAGCCCTCCACTGTTTCAGCTGGAAAACAGGGCTGGCAGCCACCCACGATCCTCGCAGCTCTACAGGCTCGCGCGCTCTCTCTCTCTCTCCCTCCCTTTCCCTCTCTGACACGATCCACCTCAGAAGACAAACACACAAACAAAAAAATCATCTCGCCGCCGTCTTACAATCTCCACGTTCTCCCCAATGTGGTCAAGAGACGCTGAGAACAGGGGCAGTGCAACCAAAATGAAAATTCACCAACATGCCCTTTGCTCCGGTTTCACAGCCCACCGGAACGAGTGGTGGGCGATATGCCAAAAGGATATGATCGCCATATTTTTGAGAAAATTCCCTAACATGCGATAAATCACGATATTACGATGGAACGAAGGAAAAAGAACCAACGGTGCCATTTTTTCTTTAAATCTAAGATTTGCAGTGTTTTTACATCGCAGTACAATTGGTTCACTTAAGCCAGACTATTGATGCTCTTCCTTACAATTAAACACTAACTTAACAGTATTTTTTTAAATATTTAAGACATTAAGAAATACTAACGATACCAACAAAAAACATATTGTGACCAATTTATCACGATAACTATAAACATCATCATATTGCCCAGCTCTAACCAGAGCACCTCCAATGATCGGGTTCTCTGCGTGGTAGCATGGTAGAGCTGAACAATTCATCATTTTTACACCAAAATTGCAATATGAAGGAGGGCGATGATCAAATTGCAAGTATTTCAATTTTAATTGCAGCCTAAAAAAATATGACATTATTTCCCATGTTATATGTGGATAATGTATATATGTATGACGTTTTAACACTATTCTCAAACTTCCCCAACCCATAAAAATGCAGTGTTTGTGAATTATCTGTCTGGCAGGTTACATATGGTACTCAAGCCTCAAGTTCAGAACAATGGAGTTTGTTCTGAACTTGAGTGGGCCTGAGTGAGGGGGAACATCGTTTAAAGAAAATAGCGGAAATATTGGTGAAAAGAACCGGCGTTAGACATTTTCCCCAAATGGTTCAGCCCTACTTCCCAGCGATACTGGGACTGTAAACAGGATCAGACAATCTTTCAGATTTAAATCAATACTTCAAACTAGGAGGATGCATCGATTTGGTCCCAGAGGAGCAGACTCTGGGCTCCTCCTCGTTTTTAGTCATTTTACTGCACTTGTGTCCTCTATAAACTCACATCGGCTCGTCACCGGCACCTTGGGGTTGGCAAGATGGCAAAAGCAATACAAAACGGAACGAATCAAATGTTTTGCACCATTAACGTCAAATTTTCTTTTATCCAACGTTTCACTGAGTGCAGTTACACTCTTCAGACTCAAACAGGCCAAAATCTACAAGTGATCTGCTTATCGTGAGCCTTTTCTAAACATGACGTTCTTAAAGTGATGACTACACCATCAACATGCCACCACCGACCGGTACGGTCATCAACACTGACTGTCTAGTTATTTCATTACAGTAGCACCAGTCAGTGGGGGGCGGGATCTATTAGGCAGCAAGTGAACGGTCAGTTCTTGAAGGTGAAGAAAAAATGATTTGAGCCGCGGTGACAATAGCCTTACTGTAATAGCACGTCAGAGCATCTTGTGGAGTGTTCCAGGTGTGCAGTAGTTCGTACCTACCAAACATGAACTAAGGAAGGACATTTGGTGAATAGGTGTCAAGTTCATGGGCATCCCAGGGTCACTGATGGATATGGAGAGTGAAGGGTAGCCTGAAGGGTAGTTGTCCTTCCTTGGATCACTTTTAGTAGGTTAGTATCACTTATTTCCTATAACCTTGATCAAAAATGACAATTTTACCGCTGTTTTTAAATCACGTGAGCTACAGTTAACACCACTATCCAACACAAGAGCTAGTGAACCACCTGCAGTATAGACCGACCGATCTAAAGCAAGCATACCCATACGCTGTGCACGTGACCACACAACCACAACTAAAGCTCAACCACAGCACCACTCCACTTCAGCCAGGAATGCTGCTGGATCTCCATTGGTACGGTTACAATACCGGTCAGAAATACAGCCCTAACGATCACTCGGTTCATATATGTGAGCATTAAGCCGTCAGTTATCACCAAAGCCATAAACACGGGTCATCAGTTTCACCGCACTTGTCAAAACCACTGCATGACACCTGACCACTCTTTACCATGTCTACCATGCGCTCTACTGGGACCTAAACCTGTTCAATGCTCTTCCACTCCCACCTATATGCCAAAGGAACATGGTGCAGCTCAAGAAGCTCAAAAAGTTCTAATCTAAATGATTTACACTGCTCTGTTATTGCACCTTCGCCCCAGTTGGTGGATGTAAAGGCAGAAGTAAAAGCTGGCACTGCAGAACGTGAGAAAAAGAAAGCGAAAGGTTCCTGGGCACAGCAGCGCGGGAGGGGTTGGAGCTCAACGCTACTTTACATCCGCCTCAAGCGCTCTAATGTGGTTTACACCGTCTCTCTTTCATTAACTGAAGAGCAGCTTCTTGTGAAAGGATGTCCTTGTACGGTCTTTAAAGGAGCAGTGCATCAAAAAACTATTTCGACAAAAATTCTCCTTTGTTTCCTTAAGTTTACGTTACAGGACGCCCATTACATTTGCGCTACGTTAGCCTTGTAGCAGCAGAAGCGGCGAACTCCATGCACCAGTCATTTGAAGGAAAGGAACAAATTGAAGAGATTCTTTTCAGTCCACATGGACTTCTGAATCGAGCGTTTTTCCCGGACCTCTGCAGCAGTTTTTCTGTTTCCACACTGGCTTTCTGCCGAAATCCCAATGAGCGCAAAGAAAACGTCTTTGCGTTGCATTTGCATTTAACAATTTAACATGCCTCTAGCCTAGGATTCTGCAGTCAGAGTGTGAACAGAGTAGCGGTGTTGATGTTTTCACCGTATCAGGAAGATTTAACACAAGGTCAAGGTTTACGTCCAGTAAAGGCAATTGATCCATATCTCAAAGTAAAGTTACACTGAAGTCAATTCCGCGGCACTACAAAGCAGCTACGACGCTCACAGTGCATTCACTTATTCAAGATGCCCGTGTGGACTGGGGCCTAAAACATCCCACAAACGTAAACACAAACAGGACATGGTCCACAGTGCCAGTGGTTCAAGTATGGTTCAAAATACACACACCAACACCAACACTGGCTACAATACTGGGGGCTATAAGGACCCATGACTTGGTCAAAAGCCTTCTGTCTAGCTATGGTGACCATATAGCAGAGATATGATAATATAGATATGATCCAGATGTTAGAAGTGGAATTTGGTGAATTGGTGGGCAGTGGTGGCCTAATGGTTAGGAACTTGTCCACTGACGTACCCTTGAGAAAGGTCCCTCAAGCTACATTGCTACCTGGGCACTGTTGAGAGCTGCCTGCTGCGCCACATGTGCATGGGTTAAATGCAGAGGTGGCATTTTTTTGGTGGTGCACTTTGTTGCATGGGGGATGTTCACAATGACAAACAGGCACTTTCACTTCAACTTCACTTTAAGTGAAGTTTAAAAGGATAAAGTCAAAAACAAGCTGAATATGCCACATGAAATTTGTTGTTTGTGCCAGTGATGCAATTCCACAAAAGTTTCGGTAAAAATATCAAAGGAATGCGCTGTAAAGTCGGTATGAGCACTTAGATTAAAAAAAAACTAACAGATGTGGTCAGTGGCGCTTAGTCTACAGTGAGTGTGTTTGTGTTTTCTTGTGTGTCCTTCTTACCCGATCCTTCTCGTGTGGCAGCAGACGGACAGGGGGCAGCGATTCCAGCGAGACGCACCCTGTGCCGTCGCTCTGAGAGCTGCGGCTCACCAGCTTGAAGAGCGGCCCCTGCTTGGCCACTCGTCCGTGTGCTACAGCCCGCTTCAGTGCCAGCCTGAGCTGCTGGTGGAACAGACCGGGCCCCATGGAGCCGCTGCCGGAAAGGTAGCCGGCCACGTCGGCCTGGCACTTGAGGAAGCGCTCGATGCTCTTCAGAGATGAGCCCCCCGCCTCGTGGAGTCCGTCCAGGGCGCGTTTGATCAACTTGTTCCAGTCCAGACCTGGTTTTTTGGAAGAACCGGAGGTGCTGCTGCTTCCTCCACCACCTCCACCGCCGCCCCCGCCTCCACCACCACCACCTCCTCCTCCACCACCACCACCACCACCACCACCACCACCACCTCCTCC
>JBBPDA010000041.1:2475473-2485545 GCA_037974385.1 Arnoldichthys spilopterus
CAACGAAATGTGACCTCTGCATTTAACCCATCACATGTGCAGCAGTGGGCAGCTACCAACAGTGCCCGGGGAGCAGTGTAGTGGGACGGTACCTTGCTCAAGGGTAGTGCCCGTGCTGGGACTCGAACCTGCAACCTTCTGGTCCCAAAGGCAGTGTCCTAACCACTAGGCCACCACTGCCCTAATGAGCAGAATTTGGGGCTACGGTGTAAATTTTTTGTAAAACTTTCAAGGTCTAATTTACTTCCATTGTGCAGAAAAGCTGAATGTTAAAATGTTTTGGCCTGTTTTCTATTAACTGCTGAAATAAAAGAAAGAAACAGAAAAAAAGAATGTTTCTGTAACTTCAGACCAGCAGTGTATACACACAATCCTTTGTGAGATAAGACAAAGCAAAAATACATGTGAGAATATGAAAATATGAGAATACATTTACAAAAGTTGGGTTTACATTATTATTATGAGACCAGACAATGCAAACTAAGACATATACTGAGGCAAGAATATGAAATCTGGTGGCTGCGGGGCAACACACATCTGAACATACTGAGGACGGGGCAGGACATGACTATGGCAGGGCAAGGGATAACCTTGCAGTAAATCTGAAAAAAACCTATTTTTAGAGACTAAAAAGGGACGATTCTGGCTCTCAACACCCTGCATGAACTTCTCCACCATGAATAGGTTTAGTTTTAGGTCAAAGCTCCTCAAATATCTAAACCATATACACCACCACTGTGAAGAGTTCTTATTTGGTAAGTTTCTCTAGAATGGCACGTTTCACACCAAACACACTCTGAACAACATTATTTCAATTTTTAACCTAATTTAGTCATTATTAAGCAAATAATTTGAATATTTAAAAATTCAAATGAGTCATTACACAAACTGAATGAACTGAATTCATTGCAATGATTATTGTAGCACTAGCGTAAGTCCGGTGACAATTCGGAGGTTTCCAACGTCTGATTTACCAAGAAAACGCCCTCAAACCTGTCGCCACCCGTGATAGGTTGATATATCAACAACAGAAGTTCCAACAAACTCAACAATTTGCTTTAAAAAAGACGTAGGCCGGGTGAAGCCACGTATCACATTTATCATTCAGCTACAGTGTTTTTTCTGTGGGAGCTGGGCAACCATGCACTGCTAAAAGATATAATTACATTAGTAATTAGTAGCTTGCTGGTTTGTAACAGCTGTGTCCAACACTGCCCTTTTGCTGCCCCGCTGTCCATGCCATCAAACCTGTCCACATCCTAGGACTCCCACACTGCTCCGAGCCCGTCAGAAGTGGAAACGAATCATCGCAGACTACCCCGAGGAAAATAAACAGTGAGGGCTTGAGTCGGTCATGTGACTCCAGGCCAGTCCCTCGCACTTCCAGAGCAGGATACTGGGCAGACAACAATGAAGCCCCCGCGACCCTCGCATTCCTGCAGGGCCTGCTGTCGGGGAGATCTCCTCGCTTTATCTCTCTCGCAGTCTTTCTCTGCAACTTAGACGGCAGACGTTTATGTTAAAAGCCTTAAGTTTCTTCCTATCTTCACTTTGCATGTTGTTCGGTACAAGAAGATGTATCAGGGCAGAATGACAGACCACCAGGAGTGAGGGATAGAAGCTTCACTTACTTTCAGCTAAATTTCACTTTCAATGGTAATTCCACCACTTTCCGCAAAAAAGAAAAAAAATCATGGATGGGGTGTACGCGGTTGGTCAGAGTGGCTTTGATTCGAGGAAGCCAAGATTTCCTTACAATGGTGGTGAATGGAACCAGGGCTCAACACCATTATAGCTATTTCATTCCCTATTCAAACCCACCATTGAAACTACACAGTTTTACATGTAATGTAATGTAACTACAAGGCTAGAGACATTTTGGCTCATTTATGGTATGGATAAACACTTCTGTCCATGCTCTGCGTTAACTTTGTTCATATTTTTTGACAGTGGATATGGACAAAACAAAACAATTGCAATAATCAACAGTGGAGCAGCGTAACTAGACGTTACCTTGCTCAAGGGTACCTCAGTAGTGCCCGGGCTGGGACTTGAACCTACAACCTTTAGGTCCCAAGGGCAATGTCTTAACCACCAGGCCACCACTGCCCTACCTTGGTCTGAAACACATGAAGGACACATTAGGACATTTTTCCAGCTCACATTAAGGCACAGTCCATGTAGATGTCTGAGGTTTCTTCTGACATCTGCCACATTGGGTGATTACGTTATTTTGCTCATTGGAGCTGCGCATTAGGATGACGTCGAAAAAACACTGCATGCGGCTCTTTCTTGGCGTCAGTTGATTGAATCCTGATAAGCGCCAATAAAATGCCTTTATTTTATTATTTGCATGGCATTGGTTTAATGCCCTGGAGGACCGTATCTTTCCCATGATTCTGCAGTCAGAGTTTGATCCCTGTTTTGCTAATGCAGTGAAGGATGAAGCTCCAACCCCACACTTTGTATTGCCTGATTACTGCCCCCCACAGATAAACACAGAATTACAGTCCGGGCTGCAGGTTGGCGTTAAACAGAGGTAAACGAACACAAATGCAATGCCCACGTGGACTAGGCCCAAGTCATACTGCGTCCGAAACCACATCCTCAAGTCTACTCTGCCGTACCAGAGAGCTGGAGGCAGTTTGAGAGAATCGTGGGGGATGTATCTTTACAGAAACACTATTCTAAGCGCTACTGTTTGACAGCAAGGTCAGTCTCACCCCTTCATTTCTAGACTAAAGATGCAACATATGGGCCTTGAACAGGTCTTTGCTGAGGGAATTCATTTGCAGTGGAAAATTCAGTCATTTCTTTTGCTAAATTAGGACATTATGTCGATGTGGTTCAGGAATGTTTTATAGTAATTAGACCGTGTTTGATCTTTAGTCCACAGCTACTGTTGTACATTCATTTTACATTACATAATCATTTAAATGGAACTGCATAATGACTCGCATTTACGTTTGCTTTACGTTTTTATTGCTAACTGCAGTCTTCATGGGTTAATCACACGTCTAGTGGAGCACTAATGATGGTAATTACACAGTGCCTCATTTCACAGATGCTGCATATGGTTCACTTATAGGAATACAGCTCAAAGCTGGCCTATGGAAGTGATGGGGCAGAATTGAACGAGTCGGCCAGATGGAGCCGCTTATCTGCTAATTCACATACATCCATCCACTGCTTTTTCAGCTAAACTACCACGCACATCTACAAGACTTTTATATGTAGATTTACAGCAGTAGTGGTGTCCTGTACTGCCCTTTGTTTTGAACACATTATGGCTGTTCTACCATTTGCCTTGTGAGATCTACACTTTCCTGAGCGATGATACACGATCAACTATCGCTTCCTACATAGTTAAATGGACGATTGGAAGCCGATCATGGACCAGTTTCTTTTTTTCGGGCCTCCCGTTCCACAAGGCCTCATGGTTAGAGCGCGAGCGAGTGATTACTCGTCATTGTGAACACACCACAACAAAGTGTAACCTCTGCAACGGACTCGTGGAGCCCAGGGGGCAGTTCTTTGGGGATGGTACCTTGCTCTTCAGTGGTACTTGTAGTGGTCTGGGATTTGAACTGGCGACCTTCAGGTCACAGGGGCAACTCCCTAACTGTTACACTACCACTGCTCGTACCACAGAACCATTGCCAATAATGTCAACAAAAAAACAGTCAACAAGTATTTCCATTTGCATGTCCAAGGGAGGATGATGCAGTGGTTAGGGCTGTCGTCTCACAGTGAGAAGGTCTTGGGTTCAATCCCCATATAGTTTGCAAGCTCTCCCCGTGTTGGCATGGGTTTCCTCCGGGTGCTCTGGTTTCCTCCCACAGTCCAAAGGCCGATTGGATGTTCTAAATTGCTCGTAGGTGTGAATGTGTGTACGAATGGTCGTCTGTCTGTGTGTTGCCCTGCAATGGGTTGGCCTCCTGTCCTGGGTGAACCCCGCCTTAGGCCCGCCGTCAGTTGGAATTGGCTCCAGCTTCCCCACGACTCGGAAACAGAGGAAGCGGTTTAGAAAATGGATGAATGGATGGATGGATGGATGCCCAAGGCAGTGTCCAACCTAGAGCAAGTTAATGACTTAATCTGAAGAGGGAAGCACATCACCTATAGGGTGCAATCCGCAATGACAATATGGCAGAGAATAAAAACATACACACTATGTATTTCAAAACTATCCAATCACTAATAACAAGTGACTTTTGTTGCTTTAACGACGTATTAATGACACAGAAATCTCCGTAGAATAATCTCCATATAAAATGGGACACCGTAGCAGCCATACATGACCCTACAGTCATCATACTAATCAGCTAAAGCCTGTGGTACAGTGCAACTGTATTCTCTGGAATGATGAACCTCCATCATACAATTTGAAAGGAGCTGGAGAGCCATTTGTGATCCAGAACTCCAGGATTAGCACCTGACCTCACGGACACTCTCATGTGTCATTGTGAACACACCACAACAAAATGTGACCTCTGCATTTAACCCATCCATGAGGGGGCAGTGGGCACCTGTCATGGGAAACACCCAAGAACCAATGCTTGCGGATGGTACCTTGCTCACAGGGACCTCAGTGGTACTAGTCTGGTATTTGAACCGCTGACCTTCAGGTCACAGGGTCAACTTGCTAACCATTACACCACCACTGCCCCAAATTACGTCTGTTCCCTGACCGGGAATCGAACCCAGGCCAGGGCGGTGAGAGTGCCAAATCCTAACCTCTAGACCACGAATGCCATCAAATTCTCACAGCAACGATCCAACATCTAGTGTCTTCCCAGGAACATGGATACTGTTTCTGCAGCATAAGGGGTCAAAGTCCCTCTTTTAGTACCCTTGATGTCACAAGAAACTATGGCAGAGCAGGTGTGTACAAACTTTTGGACACAGAGATGAAATGTGCTGAAAACATTATATGTTTCGCTCCTTTTCACGGTGGCGCAAGATGCCTAAAGAGACCCTAAATCAACAGTTAGCCTTCGCCATAAGTAAATAAAAGAATTTATCAATAAAAATAAATAAATAGCTAAATAAATACAAGATGTTCCTATGCAACAGTTGCACGCACACTCATGCATCACACATCATCTCATTAGGGTTCTTGCTTATCAACTGAGGCCTTTGCGAGGGGCCACTGTCTTCACTGATGAAGACTAATTACTCACAAACTCAAGTCAAAGGCCGCCGGGATGCTGCCTTAACCAAATTGCATGACCTGACCCATCCGTTCCTGACACAAATATGTGAATTATAGGCCTTTCAGCTAATCAAGCCTTTTCTTGTGTATCTCTGTGAAAAACGAAGGCCTCGGTACAAGCGTAAATGTTACGCAATTAACGTGCAGCCCTAATGAAAGATGTCGGTAATTGCACCATCGTGCCAGTTGAGCTGCGAAATGTAAAGCGCGGATTAGCACGGCCGACCGGACGAGCGATTTCTGCTTTGTTTTGAAAGGTTATCATTACATCTCTCTGTTGCACAGACGACGAGCCCTGAGGCGCGGTGACCCTTGACCTCTTCAAATGGCAAATCCAAACAGGTCCTCTCACTCTCGGCTATCTGTCTGAAATGCCGGAGAACACACGGCATGCTGTCCAGCCACAGTGCTCTGCAGTACAGGCATGTTTAAGTATAGGGAACATTGCGAACACAGAGCGCAGGATTAGTTGGAAGGGTTGTAGAGCAAAGAACGAATGAATGAGCGTCCAGAAATATGCTACACACAAAAAATAGCATAAAAACAATGACAACAGGTCTTTAAGTGTGAAATCTGTGGGACCACAGGCAGGGATGTAGTACAGAATCAAGTGTCCAGACTCAAGAAGTTCATCTATGGTCTTGGTCTTGGCCATTGGTCTCGATCAAGTTCAGCTGTACAGTGTTTCGGCTAGTAACATTTCTGCCCCACCGTGCCAAAATCTTTGTCGCCACAACAAATATACATAGGCTCAACACCTTGAAAAAGCCTCTGCCAGCAAATAGTGCATGGATTTAAGAATAATTTTCCACAGCGTAAAACTGCAAAGACTTTGGGGTTTTATCATCTACGCAAGGGAGAAGGATGAAAACCAGTATTGGGTGGCTGTGATCGTTGGGGCTCTCAAAACAGCACTGCATTAAAAATGACAGGATCTCGTTGTGGAAATCACGGCATGGGCTCAGGAACACTTCCCAAATCCATGGCCTATGAACACGGTTCGAGCTAACGCCCCCCACCACTACAACCACCCTCCAGTACCACCAAGTAGCTTGGTGCTCTGGACAGTCTCCACTGTGGAGCTGCTGATGTTTAGCACGCAGGGTTCTCCTGTACTCAACAACCATCTTCTTGGTCTTGTTCACATTAAGAGACAGGTTGCAGCTTCTGCACCAGTTGTGTCATCAGCAAACTTAAAGATGTGGGTCAGAAGCAGACTGAGCACACAGTCCAGGGTGTTGTGGTGCTGGCTGAGTGAGGTCTCCTAGTGGGGAAGTCCAGGATCCAGGTCGAAGCGCATCACTATAACAGGTATAAGTGCAATAGGATGGCGGAATAAAGAGTTTTGGGGTTGATTATAAGGGACATATTTTGTTCTAATAATGTTTTCACTGTCGACTGAAGTGGAGTTCGGAGGCAACCTCCATCCACCTGCTCATTCATTTCAGTCAAACCTAATAAACATTTACTACAGCAGTAAAAAAGCAACTCCTTCCAGCATTTGGACAGGTGTAGTAGCTGTGACGAGTTCGACAGAGGGTGTATAGGCAACATTCCCAGTATTAAGGTGTGTTTACTGCGGATTTTGAAGATCATCGCTTTAATTAAAAATGCAGTAGCACATCACACCTTAAGAAACCAGTGCCTAGGTACAAGGCCTGCACAATATGGAGAAAAACCCATATGTGGCCACCTTTTCAGATTGCAACACCTCTTGAAATACATGAAAATGCACTGGTGATGCAATAATCTAACATGGCCTAAGACTAGCCTGCCTTTTACACCACAGTCAAACCTTGATTTATCCCAACGCTCACAAAAACACTCTTGATGGACCTCGAGTGGTCGGGAAGCACAAGAGCGAAAACATTGTGATTGGTTAAGGAGCTCATTTGCATATTGCAAACATGTTCTCCATTATTTAGAATGGCTTAACACTTTGGAAAAGCCTGTGCCAGCAAATAGCGCAAGAAAAATAACATTGCAGTGTAAAATTGCTTTATTATTTCCATCATCTACGGTACACAATACCATTAAAATCCGGCGAAATCTCTGTACGCACGGGAGAAGGATTAAAACCAGTATTGGGTGGCCATGATCGTTGGGCCCTCAGTATGGCCCTGCATTAAAAACAGACTGTTGTGGAAATCACTGCATGGGCTCAGGAACACATCCCAAGTCCACTGTCTATGAACACGGTTTGTCACTGCATCCACAAACGCAGGTTAAAACTCTACCCTGGAAAGAAGTAACTATACATGAACATGATCCAGAAACACCAGCACCTTCTCTGCACCCAGGACTGAGGTGAAGTTCAATACCGTCCTGTAGACTGACCAATGGTGTTCCATCCCTACAGAAAGGTCCCCAGAAAGTTATCTGGAGAGTCAGGGAGGCCCCAAATTTTGCTAAAGTTACTTCAGGTCGGTTTTCCTTTCATTTATAACTTGACTTAATGTAAGAATGAAAAAAGCTCAGAATCAATGCCATTGTAGTAAATGGTGTGATGTCCAAAAAAAAAAAAAAAAAAAAGAGAGAACAAAAAGCTGAAGTGTCTCGGGGCCTAAAGGTTTGGGGTCCGAAAGGGCCTTTGCGCAAACTTCCCTCACCAAACGCACCCAGATCAGCTTGTGAAGGGTGTGAGAATGAGCTGATGAGTGCAATCAGGTGCGCGAGAGCAGAAACACTGAACTGTGCGGCGCTGCGGCCCTCGGGGGGCGCCGTCTGACGCCTGGGCACGCTAAAGCCCCTTAACTTGGCCGTCTGCGAGGAGTGATGAAACAGAACAAAGTGGAAGACGTTCCAGCTGAAAGAAACGGGACTCCATTTTTGTTACTCTGCCTCTCCAGCTGTCAGCTAGCGTGCCGTCCCATGGGGGGGGTGTTGCCACGGTGACAGGAGGCCACATGTCTTGAGGGCCCCTCTTTGGTCAATGGAGGCCATTGTTTGGGCACTAAGCCGCCTTCCCCAGCCCCACCGGCCTAGGAGCGGGACCCCCTCCTACCCCGGGGGGAAAAAAAAAAAAAAAAAAAAAAAAAACAGTTAGTACAACCATTTGAACACCAATGGTGGGACGTACACAAACAGCCTTAGTCTGGAGACGCCTCCTCAAAGGGCAGACGAGGCCAGAGGCTTAGGGGAAAAAAAATCCCAAAACTCTGAAACAAACAGAAGAAACTGAGTTGAGACTGATTGAAGAAAAATAGAAATTTTCATCAATTCAATTCAACTCTGTTGTGTTTCTACAGCACTTTTTCCAACTGACGATGGAAGCTAAGAAAAACTCCCTAAACTGTAGGAAGAAACCTTGGGAGGAACCAAGGCTCTGACAAAAAACGTCACTGAAATTTGTCACTGTGAACACACTCGAGCACCACAACGAAATGCGATCTCATCACACGTGTGGAGCAGAGGGCAGCGATCAACAGCACTTGGTGTAGTGGGATGGTACCTTGCTCAAGGCTACCTCAGTAGTGCCAGGGCCGGGACTTGAACCTGTGACCTTTAGGTCCCAAGGGCAGTGTCCTAACCAGAGAGATGCTCTGACTCACGCTCCGATCCTTTCGCTTGCCCATTTTCCTGCCTCCAACACATCAACTTCAAGATCTGACCGTTCACTTGCTGCCTAATATCTCCCACTCCTTGACAGGAGTCACCGTAACGTGATCATCAGTGTTACTTACCGCACCTGTCAGTGGTTTTATTGTTGTGGCTGATCGGTGTATAAAAGTGTGAAGTGAAAGCGGCCATTTGTCTTTGTGAACACAACCCATCTCACAACAAACCTCTGCATCTGACAGGCAGCTGCCAACAGCACCTAGGGAGCAGTGTATCAGGACGGGACCAGGGTTTTATTGCATTCTAACTGCCTCCACTAGAGGGTGCTGTACTACAAGCATCTTTAAACGTGCACTGGTCCACAGTGAGGGAACCTAAAGAACACCCATGTTGGTCCTTTTCTGTCCTCTAGGTGGCACTGCTCTGTAATAATAATCACAAGTTCAGCTTTGTAGTGCAGCCGAGCTGCGAAACAGGCCAGTCCATGATTAGCACTGAGGCAGCAAGCGAAGGCCCCTCCTTAAAACAGCCAATCTGTCTCCTTTTGATTCATGCTGTTGTGATAAAACCTTAGAAGTGGGTCCAAAAACCAGAGACCACTAGTTCTCATATTTTGTCATCTCAAGCATCATCAAAATTCACATAATTTGCATTTTTTTATCCTACATCACGCTAATTACACTACATTACATTAAATTTGTCGTCACAAATGAATGAACCCACAACACAACTCGAGGGGACGTGGAGTTACTGAAACACTGACATGAATTTCACAAGATCCTGGAATTTGCTAAGCACTGCTCTCCAGCTGCTGTGGACTCTGATGGTTGGCTTGCATTCACCCAAGAGGCGTCTGAACACGCACTTGACTGGAAGGAACAGGACTCAAATAAACAAACATCATGACCCTTGTGTTCAAAGGCCTCAATCCAGTTGTAACAAATGCATGCATTATGCTTAATTTGCATAATGGCCCCGAAGATTTCTGGTCAATAATAATAACAAAAAAAATAAATAAATAAATTTTCAGTGGACAGTTATACACAACAATCAGCCAAAACATTAACACCACCCACCTAACATTGCTATATAGCAGCTTATAAGCCATTAATTAACTCATTCGTAACATTCGATAAATCCTTTATTAGGGGAACCTGAAAGCGGCATACAAACTACAACGTACCGTAGTTTAACTGTGCTATAAATGCAAAAATGTGCCTGCTTTAGTGAAGTGAAAGTGACTATTTGTCATTGTGAACACACTCAAGCACCACAACGAAATGTGACCTCTGCATTTAA
>JBBPDA010000041.1:2506301-2520504 GCA_037974385.1 Arnoldichthys spilopterus
TTCACTGCAGGAAAGACTCATTACAGGACTGATTCACTGCCAGACTGATTTGTTGCAGGACAGACTGATTACAGGACACATTCGCTGCAGGACAGATTCACTGCAGGACAGACTCATTACAGGACTGATTTGCTGCCAGACTGATTCGTTGCAGGACAGATTATTTGCAGGACTGATTCGTTACAGGATTGATTCATTGCAGGACAGATTTGTTGCAGGATGGATTAGTTGCAGGACAGACTCGTTAGGGACTGATTCGCTGCCAGACTGATTCGTTGCAGGACAGATTAGTTGCAGGACTTATTCGATACAGGATTGATTCATTGCAGGACAGATTCATTGCAGGATTGGATTGTATTCGTTTATTTTCTTCTCTCCGACATCCGATCCAGCACTTTCTGCTGATATTGGCCGGACACGATACCTAGTGCCATCTCTACTTACCGCGGCTTCAAAAAGCACAAAGCCACGGTCAAAATGCCACCATCTAACAAACGGTTCATATCCCCAAACCTTCCTTCCGCCATGTCAAAGTAACCAGTGCGTTCATCTGTAGACAGGCTTTCATTGCAGTTTTACACAGAATAGAAGAGCTTTTCCCCCCAAAAAGTCAACAAAGCACTCGTCTGAATGGTCTGTTCCTGGCCTAAAGGTTAGAGAGGGCTTATTAATACAGGGTCAGTCCCTGGGACCAGCAGGAAAAATGTGGGTGGGGGGCACTTCTATGACTAAAGTGCCTTTGGGCAAGGCACTTAACCCATAAACTGTGCCTCCAGGTGCCAGTGTGCAGCCCGCTGTAACTGTTCTTGGTGGGGGTGTGTTCACTACAGGGTGTGTCTAGGATGCAGAGGTTAAATTCAGAGTGTGTGTGATCACAGAGATTCTAGTGGGTAATATTGGAGAGGACTAAACTGGACCAAAAATCAAGAACAATCCAAAAAAATGATGTAAGCTTATGTAATTATGCATGTATTAACTCACTGTAATTACACAAGTCCGTCCTCATATTTACGTACAATTACACGAGTAAACCGTTGGAAATGTGTATTTGCATAAGCTTACTGTAATAACTAATAAATAACACATTAAGTGTGTAATAACTGTGTAATAACTGTGTAATAACACTAACAGACAGTAACAACAGTGTAACTACTGATTATGGATTGCGTACAGCAGCTTATGTAATTACACATGTATTAACTCACTGTACACAAGTTTACAAACACTTCACAGCTGTAATAAATGACATATCACCCTTTATTGTTTGTGTAATAGTGTGTAATAACTGTGTAATAACACAGGCGACATATTCACATATAGCTGGAGTATGTACAATAGCTTGTTATTACACACATTAACTCACTAATTACACAATTGTATCCTCAATTATGCATAATGCAAAAAGTTGAGTAAAACGTGTTACTACATTGTTGTTACATGATTGTTAATGTGTAACTGCACAGTTATTACAGTCACGTGATATAAAATAGGGCCAGTGCTCTTTTAGGAAAGCAAACACACAAAAAACACGCTTAAAGCTATGAAGGGCCTCCGTAAGGCTGCGTGACTCCTACATATGCCTTTTAAACCAATCGACATAAACCTATATAGACATTTATAAAGGCCTATTCAGCGAGTGTCACTTTCTGAGGTGAAATGGCAAAAGTAGCATTTATGATGTTCCGGGTAATTCAGCAACGAAAACGCGCTAACACTCAAGCGCGCAGCAAGCGCTACACTTCACAAGTCTTTTTCTTCCGTTTACTGTGAGAGCTCAGTGAAGCTGCGTCTCGCCGGAGACGGCCTCGAGCGCTCTCCAGTCTGGGGCTGAAGAGAAACGGTGATGAAAGACACACGGAGAGAGGTGAAAGTAGTCAGAGCGAGGTGATCGTCGACGAGGACTCCAAACCTACTAATGGAGGAGAGAACGGGAAGAAAAGGCTGTCCATCCTCTTCACAGAGCCGAGGAAGTGGTGGGGAGGGGGGGGCGAAGGAGAGTTAAAAATAGGCCGAGCGGACGAACGGAAAACAGATGTGGGCCAGCTGAGGGACTGCAGGGAAGTGAGCCGGTCTACCTCAGCAGAGGAAGAGGAAGTGCGGGAAGAGACGGGGTAACTCCTTAAAGTGAGATAAGCACAAAAAAAATTTATTTCACACAGTGAAAGTTCCGAAACTCTTTTGCAGCTTCGCCCATACATTCGCCCACAGCTCTGATCGACTCACGGCTGTTTCATCGATTACGATTCTCCACCGGTGACGAGCTGTACGTTCCTGGATCAAAAAAATGACGAGGTAAATGAAGAGTGACTCCGAATTATTTTTTAATCATTTTAAGAATTTTTTTTTTTAGAAAACCTTTTAAGAAGGCCCTTCACTCTTAAAAATAAGGGTGCCAATATATATATATATATATTTGTGTTTGGTTCCCCAAAAAACCTTCTTAATATCCTTTTAAAGATAAAAAAACATGCATCGTTTGCTGTAAAGGACCTCTCATCACCCACCCGCAGTACCCTCACTGGCCACCGGGGCCCCGGCCCACACTTTGGGAAACACTGGTTCAGAAATTTCAAAACAATTTCTGATTAAAGGCAACCTGAAACGTCAACGTCCTCAAAAACGTCATTAGACAAAGGTTCACTTTTCACTGCGTGGATACGTTCTCCTCACCTGGGTTATGATTTCCAGAAAGTTGTTAAATGGCTAAAAACAAAACTGACGTTTATGCGAATATCGCCTGGTCTAAAAATATATATCGTCCTTTGTTTTAAGCTATTGCCAGCCCCCTCATCAGCATGACAGCTCATCCCAAAAACCCCACCCATGGTCAATAGCCCTATTGACTCCTCCCAACCTGCTGCCCTGTGCAAACCGGTGCGCAATGTTGGTTAGTCGTTCTCCTTCGGTTAAAGCAGCTTTTAGGTGGTTCTAGCAGCGAGCGCGTCGGGTGGGGCAGCAGCCTTGGGGGGAGCATTCCTTTAATTGCTCATCTTTTATCTGTTTGTGGCCATGTTCTGACGAAAGGCAGAGGTGGAACCTCAGCGCGAGCTCCCCCGCTCACAGCTGGTGCAGACGGCTCGGTGGATTACAGTGGGAGCGTTTTGGTTTTGCGTCCCTTGCTGGTACGACAAGGAGCTATTTGTTCTAGTGATATTGTGGCTGGCAGGATTTCAGCAGCTTGGTTGCCGGTGCGAGTTTACAAGCGGATTGATACTAAAAGATTCAGTGTCCTTATTGGGTGACACTGGCACTCACAGAATGGCTCTCAGCCAATCACACTGCAAAGATGGAACTGACTGTGGTGTAGAACTTTATAACACAGTGACACATTAGCTTTGGCCACGTTAGGGGTTTTGGGTCAAATGTTGCCTTAAACTGAACCAAACCTCTGGAGAGCGGTTCTCTCTCTCTCTCTCTCTCTGTGTGTGTGTGTGTGTGTGTGAGAGAGAGAGAGAGAGAGAGAGAGAGAGATCAGGTCAGAACAGGCTAGGCTTACTCCTCTGATCTTCCTCCATGGCTGCCGTCCGAACCCTTACGCTGCTATAAATGTGAAGGAGTTCTGCTTATAGCAACTAACCACAACACACACACACACACACACACACACACACACACACTGCTATTAAAGGCCTATTTTAAGTGCTTTGAAGCAGCAGCATAGACAGAAAGAAAAAAGACAGAGAGAAAGGAGCCGCACACGTGTAGTAATTACGAAGAGAGAGGACGATGCTGGCACACACACACACACACACACACACACATTTTAAAAACACAACCACACACACACAACAAAGTGGAGTCTAACACAGGCAGGACAATGCTGAACACAGGCAAAACATGAATAAAGCAGAAAACACACCCACACACACACACACACACACACACACAGCCAGAGCGTGAGAGCAGGGAAAAAGAAAAAAAAGCAGAGGAAGTGGTGTAATTGTTGTAGATTAGAAAAGGGAGTGGTGAACTATTAGGGCAATGAAAGGGGCGAGAGAGAGAAAGAGAGAGGGATAGAGAGAAAGAGAGAGAGAGAGAGGGGGATAGAGAGGGGGGGGGGCACGATGTTGAAAGTAGGCTGTGCTCGGCAGAGTCAGGGGGGAAGCTCACAGCTTGTAGAGGCCGTGACCTTTTCATAAAAGTGCCATGGCTTTTTAAAGTGAAAAACCTCGACGCTCTCTCGGAGTGGGGGGATCGAGGGGGGATCAGATTTATAAAATAAAAAGTAAAGGCCGAGTCAGAAACCCAGCTGATTCACAAACACACTGCACAGGCCAAAAACACCTCCACACACTGTAAGCCAGTCAGACAGTAAGTCAGACGGACAGGCAGACAGGCAGGCAGGCAGACAGGCGGTCAGACAGGCAGGCAGACGGGTGGCCATTCAGACAGAAATTTAGACAGTCAGTCAGTCAGATGGTCATTCAGACAGTCAGTCAGTTGGATAGACAGTGAGACAGTGAGACAGTGAGTCAGTCAGTGAGACAGACAGCGAGAGAGACAAACATTCATTCAGACAGAGAGACAGTCAGTCAGTCAGTGAGACAGACAGAGAGTCAGTCAGTCAGTGAGACAGACAGACAGTCAAGTCAGTGAGACAGTCAGACAGAGAGACAGTCAGTCAGAGAGAGTCAGTCAGTCAGTCAGATAGACAGTGAGACAGACAGACAGTCATTTTATAGCAATACACTGTGTGTTCTGACCCTTTTCTATAGGGGTCAGCATTCACTATTGGTGCTACAGCAGCTCTTCTGCTGGATCCAGATGAAGTTAGGCTTTGCCTCCCAGGCACATCAGTGAGCCTTGGGCACCCATGTCCCTGTTGCTAGGTAACAAGCTGCACTGTAAAAAAAATCATCAGTGTTGTTCCCTTCGCCTGGCAGTGTCACATTAAACATATGGGACATACGTACACGTCCTGACTGTAATAATTAAGGGTTACGGGGAGAGTGTGTGGCTCTGACCCCATATACTGTCATACACACACACACACACACCTCCTGTTATACTGAAGCACTCATTACAGTAATTGGAGGGTAGAGAGATGGAATAGGCGGCCACTCTCTCTCTCTCTCTCTCTCTCTCTCTCTCTAGCAGGACGTGTGTGTGGAGTAAGGGGGAGGGGGTGGGGGATGATGTGGGAGGTGGGGGTCTGTATTTTTGGAAGCTGGAGCTTCTTTAAAGTGAGCAGCGGAGACGAACGGTGAAGTACAGCTGTCTGGAAGCACACACAGTTAATGAGCAGTCGGAGGAAGTGAGGCCTTTGAAGATGAATGGACTGAGAGAGACGGAGTGATAAAGCAAGCAGGAGGGAGGGAAAAGAGAGACACAGAGAGTAAAGAAAGGGAGAGATAGAGATACATGAGAGGGACAGAGGGAGTGGCATGAGTCAGGGAGAGGGAGCGAGAGAGAGAGAGAGAGAGAGAGAGAGAGAGAGAGAGAAAAAAGAGAGCAAAGGAGAGAATGGAGAGAGTGGAGCGAAAGTGTGAAAAAGTGGAAAAGGGATCAAGCGAGGAGAAAGAGTGAGATGGCCTGGAAAAAAGGAGGAAGGAGTGAAATTTTGGGAAAGAAATGAAGGAACGAGAGAACGAGAAAGGGAAAGAGAGAGACAGAGAGAGAGAGAGAGAGAGAGAGAGAGAGAGAGTGAGAGAGAAAGAGAGAGAGTGAGAGAGAAAGAGAGAAAGAGAGAGAGAAACACAGAGACACAGAGAGTGGGAGAGAAAGAAAGAAAGAGAAAAAGAGAGAGGTACAGAGATACAGAGAGTGAGAGAAAGAGAGAAAGAGAGAGGGAAAGAGACACAGGGTGAGAGAGAGCGAGAGAGAAAGAGAGAGAGAGAGAGAGAGAGAGAGAGAGAGAAAGAGAGAGACACAGAGACAGAGTGAGAGAGAGAGAGACACACACACAGAGACAGAGAGTGTGTGTGAGAGAGAGAGAGGGGGAAAGAGACACACAGAGAGAGAGAGAGAGAGAGAGAGTTTGTGTTAAACTTCTTGTGTTTGTTCTCCAGAACCAACCGAAGAAGCTAAAGCCACAGTTCATTTAGTAGGCGGAGCTTATGTGTGTGGAATATCATCTTCACTTCAGTCTCACACACACACACACACACACACAATCAAGAGATCTAAATCCCTCTGAGTGCCAATCTAAGCATTCTTACACACATACACACAAACAAACACACACACATACACACACACAAACACCTCTCCTGCTTTCCTCTGAACAGAGCAGGCCGAACACAGTGTTTCTGTTTATGTGGTTTGGTCTGTGCACAAAGACACGCGCGACCTGGAACAGTAGTTAAACACACACACACACACACACACTGCTCCACTGCTCCACTGCTCACTCCCTGTGTGTTTTTCTTTCTTTTTTGGACTCTTTCTTCACTCTCTTCACTTCTTCACTTTCTCTCTCTCCCTCTCTCCCTCTCCCTCTCCCTCACTCTCTCTAGTCTCTGGTCTAGCCATTTCTTTTCCATTTATGGCGGTAAGAACCAGGGCCTTCACTCTCTCAATCTCCACTGTGTGTGTGTGTGTGTGACAGAAAAAGAGAAGTGGAAAGATAAGACAAGAGAGCAAAAGGCAGGAGGAAAGACAGAGTGAGTAAGAGAGTGAGCAAGGGGGGGTTACAGAGGAAAGAAAAGCGTAAACAGAGAGCGAGAGAGAGAGAAAGAGGAAAGGGGAAAAGAGAGAGCAGGAAAGAAAGACAGAGGTAGAGAGACAGACAGAGAGAAAGAGAGAAGGGAAAAAGAGGTAAGACAGAGAGAGAGCTTTTACTTACTGTTTAACATGTGTGTGTGTGTGTGTAGGGGGTGTCTGTGTGTGTGTGTGTCTGTGTGTGTGTCAGTCAGTCAATGTTTTTTAGTGCGCTGCTGAATGCCTGTCAATACATTTTTCCACTTTCCCCAACCATATCATTTATACACACACACACACATACACACACACACACAGAGGCACGAAAGGAGAACGAAAGAAGGAGAACAAGAACAAATGGAGTGAGTGAGAAAGGACAGAAAAGCGAGTGCTTTTATAGAAGAGCCCGTAAAGGCCCGCAGTAACCCGATCGCCCTGAGAAAGCTGCTCACGCCCCCAAACCCCATCATCCATTAGAACGCAGTGAAACAAAAAAGGAGAAAAGACCCTGAGAGGTAAGAGAGAGAGAGAGAGAGAGAGAGAGAGAGAGAGAGAGACACAAAGGAGCTTAAAACAAGAAAAACAACCCTGATACTGGTCTGACACCTGGTTCCCCTTGTAAACGACTCCAGAAACAGAATAAAGTTCATTTTATATTTTATAATATTTGAATTTATTTAATAGACTTTTGTTTTGGCACGCGACTGTTATAAGTACTTCTGAAGCCCACAAGATGGCGCAAGACCCCGTTCTTCTCTTGTGGAAAATGAAAAGGAACCAACAGCTTGAAAATGAGGCCGAAATATTGCGATAGTATCTTATCGTGTTTGCCTCTGTGCCAATTCCGACCCCTGGTTCTTATGCTGTGTGCATGCGAAAGGTCACAGTGCATGTCCAAAGTGTCCAGAAGTATCCAGACAGGCCTTGTATCGAATCCACCAGCACCCACTCCTGCAGGGGCACCCCTTGCAATTCTGGGCCCTATGAAAGAATATAATATAGGGCAACACAGAGCCAGACAACCATTCATTCACACACACACTCACACCTATGGGCAGTTTAGAGTATCCGATCACCCTTTGGACAGTGGTAGTTAACCCACACAAACACGGGTAGAGCTTGCAAACCCCACACCGACTCCGGGGATCGAACCCAGGATCTTCTTGCTGTGAGGCGACATCGTTAACCATTGCACCACTGTGCCACCCGACATTCCACATTTTATTGACAATTCACCCTAGCAACAGGTTTTTACAAAAATGCATGGGTGGAGCATGGATGGGTCAGTTAAGCTTCAATATCTATGCACTAGTCCTGCTATAGACTACTCACCGTTATACCGGACCGTCTTCCGTGGGGTTGGATTCCAGTTGACACACATTCCATTTTGTAGGCCAATCGCAAGCATCACCAGTAGGACTTTTGCCCCACCCATTTCTCTGGGTCTCTCTTGGTTCTGTTTCTGATTGGTTAATAACAGCTCCAATGTTCACCAGTTCTTCCTGGACAGTGTTGGCTCTGCTTGGGTAGTTTTGGCCGCAGAGTGATGCTCCGGCCTAAAAAACGAAGAAGGTTCTAGAGATTGTCCTGGGTCAACGAAGATGGTTGTGATGGGTGAACTGGTACTTCTGGGTGCACTGCACTGGTAAGTTCCAACTGGACAACAATAGTTCTGACTGGCTGACTAGCAGCCGTGAATGGCCAGCGATGGTTCAGGCTGACCCACTTTGTAGTCCTGGGTGAATGGGGACGTGGTGGCCAACGATGGTCGTGGCTGGACAAAAGAGTGGATGAAACTCCAGATGTTTGGAACCGCCTCCGTCAGCCTGTATGGGAACAAACAGACAAACAAAAGCATTTAGGCGAAGAGATTGGACGTCTCGCAGCTTTTCACTGTCCTCATCCCACTGGACTGGAACATTGTTTGGTAAAGGGAAGGGTGGAGGGGGGGACTGACTGTCAAGGAGGCTTAATGACAGAGTCTGCAGGCCTGCAAAGCTGCTGAAATGTTTTGGCAGAGCACCAACTAAACCGTGAATGCTTGTCAGCACAAAGCAACGTCAACGCGGGCAGCCTCGCCATCTTTCACGAAGGGATGTGTCAAAAATGCCGGGAGGGCCATCTCTCGAAAGACGCAAGAGATGTGTTTTGGAACCATAATCGCCAGCTGCATGTTGCAAAAACGTCTCAGCAACCGGGCCACGGGCAGTGCGACGGGGTAGGCTGGGGTAGGGGGTGCGGGGGTGTGATGGTATTGCGCATGCATAATGATTTTTTAATGATTTTAGCAGGTTGAGTCTAATCATCGCGCTCCACCTGTTTGTGTCTGTTTAAAAAGGCAAATTAACACGGTGATAACATTCGCAGGGATTCTCGAGCAAACCCATTGAGTGTTAAATGTGCATTAAATGTCACATTGTATTTTACTGGGAGAGATAAGGGGAGGGGAAGAGGGAGAGAGAGGAAAAAAAGAAAAAGGAAAAAGGTCGAGACTTGATAAGCAGGTGCACGTTTGCGTTCCTTCTGCCATTTGCCGAAATTGAAATGCAGGACCGAGCAGCAACAATCTCACCGCTATTGATTTTTGTTTTGCTTTACTTTATTCTGTTTTTTTTATTACCAAAAGAAGAAGAGAAAAGAAAAACAAAAACCTTCAAATATCACGGCTGATTTGCTGCAAATCGTTTGTCAGTAATGGAAGAGTTGCAGGTATTACAATCTGGGCACTCGCTCTCTTTTATTGGATCGATGGAGGCTGGGGGGGGGGGCTATGTGGAATGGCGCAGTAGAGAGAACGTCTCATTGGAAGAAGAGAGAGAAAGATCATAGCTAATAGGCTACTCTTCCACGTGTTTTCACGATAAGCTCCGCCCACCAGTACTATGATTGACTAGTAGCGCCACATCTTTCAAGGCTAGGACATTTCGAGGCCTTGTCTCATGTTATACTGCCATCTAACACAGGGTCTACAGCAACATAAATATAGCAATTTATTTTGTATTTAGAACCACCACTGAACCTACATGTCTTTTTCACATCTTTTTAACATGATGTTGATGGTAAAATAATTGGTCAATCCTGGTGGTACCTGGACCCGGACTTGTACCTGGACCCTTCGAACTTACGGGCAAGTCCCTAACCTCTAGGCCACCACTGGGTACAATAAGACCACTTCTACACTAGGAAAACCTAGAAAATGTCTGAATTCAAAGTTTATATCATCAAAGTCCCTCACAAAGATATCCAAAGCCAATTAGACCACAGAAAACAGACTGTACCACTAACCTCAGAACAGTGGGAGGGTCACTACTAGCCAATGCAATCTTAGCAGATGAGATATTACTAACCAATCCTAGCTTAGAAGGTAGGATACTATAAGTCAATTCTAGATCAAAAAGTGAGACATTACTAGCCAATTCTAGCTTAGGAATTGGGATTTGACAGCCATTCCTAGCATAGGAGATAGAAAAATACTAGCCATTCCTATTGGAAAAGCTGGAAAACTACTAGCAATCCTAGCTCAGGAAGTGGGATACTGCTGGCCATTCTTAGTGCAGGAGTTGGGACACTACTAGCAGTCTGCTCAGGAAGTGCAATACTATGGGTGATTTCTAGAGCGGGAGCTGGGACATTACTAGCAATCTTAGCTCAGGAAGTGGGAAACTGCTGGTCATTCCTGATGCATGAGTTGGGAAACTACTAGCAATCTTAGTTTAGAAAATGTGATATTACTAGCCAGTCCTAGTGCAGGAGTTGGGACATAACTAGCAATTTAAACTCATGAAGTGGGAAACTGCTGGTCATTCCTAGTGCAGGAGTTGAGATACTACTAGCAGTCTGCTCAGGAAGTGGGATACAAAATGTCATTGCCAGGGGCGGAGTCAGGACACTACTAGCAAACTTAGCTCAGGAAGTGGGAGGAAATAGTCAATCCTACTTTAGGAGTTGGGACACTACTAGCTTTCCCAGTTTAAAAAGTGGGATACTGATGGTCATTCCATGTGCCGGACATGAAATACTGCTACCAATCTTTGCTCAAAAATTAGGATACTACTAGCCATTCTTAGTGGAGGAGCTGGGACACTTCTATCTACCTTAGCTCAGGAAGTGGGACACAAATAGTAAGACGCTGGATGTTGGTGGGATCCTGCTAGCCAGTTGTACTACAGGAGGTGCCATTTATCAGGATGCAAGTGGGAATAAAACGAATCCATCCCGTAGCCTTTGCTCTGTGTACCGTAGGGAGCCTGAGCTGCAGCCCACAGCTTTTAAATGTGAGCTTTCTTTGTGTTTGCTGGAAGGATCAAGCTGGAGGTAGAGCGATGCTGTGCAAACTGAACAGGAGGTTCAAAAGGCCTCGTCCCAAAGCTAAAACACCCCACTCAGCATCCTGCAGTTGGGTCGGGGCAGGAGGCGGAGTACGGGAGGTTGAACTTTCTCACCGCAGACAGAAGCCAGGGGGAAAAAAAAAAAAATCAGGCTCATCCTGCAGCCGGGGCTGAATGACCTTTCTGGTGGTTGCTTTTGGGACTCGGGTTTTCAGGAGTGCGCTAATTACCGCCTACAAATTAGAGACGACACAGCCCTATTATATCAAATTGCGTCTCGACAAAAGCAGGGTTGACTACTTTGGCCGACGTTGAAAGACAGAGGACAAATGCTCGGAGTGTGTGTGCGTGCATGTGTGTGTGTGTGTGTTATGTGTGCCAGGGACAGAGTGTTTTGATTCCGCTTTTCCCTGAGGAAAACAACTGGTCATGTTTGTTCCGCTGGCCAGCGTGGATGTCGGGAAAAAGGGGTCAACCGTCGAGAGATGACCAACCTCGTGTGTCTAACGCATATCCGATCTCTCTCTGTGCTCTCTGCTTTGGTACAGTTTGGAATGACTGTTTTTAATGATATAGTCACCATTGAAGCAGATACATCAAATGCTATAAGTCCACACTTTCAAACCAAGCTTGGAGAAATGTATATACAATAGTATTAGTATTAATATATACAATATTAGTATGACAGTTCATATTTTCTTCTCAGTTTTTATACTTTGGAATAGACACAATGCACCTGCCACATTGAAAACAAGGACCAGGTCACTGATGCAATGCACAGGTCTAGTGAAGTATCAAAATCAATTTGGCTGCAAATAGCACCCCCTTGTGGAGAAGCTGTAGCCTGCTAGACATGAGTGAGCTACTTGTTTCAATACATCAAGAAGAGTATTTATGCTCTTGTTGGGATGCATTATGTAGATGCTAACATCACCAAACTTGTAAACATAGGTCATCTCGATTCTATAGAATATTATACCTATATGTGTCCAGAACAATGATGAAATTTCTGTAATTGGTTCCATGATTAATGAGGAAGCTCAATTGAGAACACTGACATTAAGAATAAAGTTAATAATAATACAATTTATATTTAGAATGCCCTGTGTTGATTAATTCTCAAATAACCTGACTAGAAATAGATAATATACAATATATGTAACTTCTTGTTTCCACAATATTTGAAATATTGAACATTCATCTCTATGGAGACCACCTTTGGCCTGAGAGGAGCCCTCTGGTCTTTAACGTGTACGTTTTCAGCAAAATAACAGAATAACCACAATGAAAAGGGGAAATGCATTATGTTTTAAAAGTTTCTGCATGATTTAGTGGTCTTTAACTGTGTGAAACGTTCCGTCGTAGAAAAGCGGTTTCAAAACTGTTCACAGTGGAAGTGAATGGAACCAGACGTCCGAAACCCGTCTAAAAGATCCCTCAAAGGAATTTACTAAACAAATTAGTATCAAGCAACCATCTGATGTCGAACACACTGTTTTACAATACATCTGAGAAGGTTTTGGGCAAAAATGTAGACGTCTTTAAGAAAAATACATGTTTGTGTACTTCATGTGTCGTAGGTGGGTTTGGCCGGTTCCATTCACCATCACTGTAAAGAAGTTATTCAGGTTCTCTACAGTGAAGCATTTCACACCAAAGCCACTATTACAACAACCACTGACTTATGCAAAAAAAAAAAAAAACTCAGACTCCCCTTCTTTATGGCAAGTGTACGTCCACTCCCTGTCCACTTCCTGTGAGCGCACCCTCCGCTAATCCCAAGTAAATGCGCAAACCCTCAGACCTATTGACCCCACCAGGCAAAAGGGAGGACTGCTGTGGACGTCAAAGAAAAACAGAGCCAGCTGAATGTCAGATGTCGTAATTAGCTCTCCAGCGTACGGAGGAGGAACACACTCCGTTTCCAAACATGAACACATCCTTCCAATCTCACGCTCAAGGCGCTCCCCTCCCTCCCTCCTTCCTTCCTTCCCTCCATCATCTCGTCCTTCTCTGAAGTCACACAAAGGCCCAGTGGCTAGAAGGAGGTGGAAGGAAAGCCAGTCAACATCCTAACGCCATCACTCAAGAGCAGGAGGATGAAGTTAGAAAGTGTCCTTGAGGTACAATTAACACGGATGTACCTTCAAGGATGCGCTTTCTGGCCCCGATGTACTAATTTGTACCATTTTTTTAAGGTGAAATGCTTGAGGGTGCCTTCGAGGTACTGCCCTAGTGACACACACAGGCACTGTAGTTTTAAAAGTGCAATTGTACGCTTTCTTTTCCTTTCAAATGTAGCTCTGAGCCAAGTTGCAGTTGTATCGCTAACCCCAAAAATGCCATTTTAGAGAAGCCTATCCCAACTGAAAGCAATGAGGTATAGGCCAAAAGACAGTCAATACAAAAGCAAGTCATAAATTGACACAAGACGCCATTATGCTGCAATGAACATTACAGTAAATTACACTCTACTGCAAATAAATTGTTCTCTGCTTAAATAAGACAGTCAGAGTCTCCAACAGCACTTCATTTGCATTCAGCACAAGTATTTATATCTGTGTTGGAATAGATTTCACAAGTCATAACAAAGGAACCACACACACCCACAGGCACAGAGTACTCTGTCTTAATCTCCCCAGTAACAGATGCAAGGACTCACCCATCCCATAATGACATGGCCTGCCTGGAAGTGGGGTCACAGACCCTCCCCTTAGGGCCATGAACTGTTCATGGACATAATTCCTTAAACGCTAGGACTGTAGAGCAGGCCCTCAACACAGGAGCTCATTCTCAGACAAGCCAATCTAAGCGCCAGCTCATTATAAGCCCCTTCTTTTAGTACAAACCCCACCCACAATGATCATAAACCCCACCTAGCTCATTGTAAACCCTGCCAGCTTCATTAATAACCCCACTTATCTTATCAAATACCCCATCATAAACCACATCACTCACCCATCTCATCAGAAAACCCATCCACCTCACACTAAACACCACCAATCTCACATAAACCTCACCCATCTCATCAGAAAACCCATCCACCTCACACTAAACAACAATCTCACATAAACCTCACCCATCTCACATAAACCTCACCCATCTCACCAGAAAACCCATCCATCTCACCAGAAAACCCATCCACCTCACACTAAACATCACCAATCTCACATAAACCTCACCCATCTCACCAGAAAACCCATCCACCTCACACTAAACACCACCAATCTCACATA
>JBBPDA010000041.1:2520604-2533912 GCA_037974385.1 Arnoldichthys spilopterus
CACCAATCTCACATAAACCTCACCCATCTCACCAGAAAACCCATCCACCTCACACTAAACACCACCAATCTCACATAAACCTCACCCATCTCACCAGAATACCCATCCACCTCACACTAAACACCACCAATCTCACATAAACCTTACCAGAAAACCAGTCCATATCTTCTTAAACATTGCCAAGCCCAGCGTAAACCCCACTTGACTGACCTCACACTCGATCACAGCCATCCTAAAGCCTATTTACCTCACAGTAAACCATACATACTCCCCCAAAACTGTACTATAATCTCCACCAATACCATTAAACCCCACCCATTTAATAATGAAATCCCACCCTCTCACACATTCAAGCTATAGTGTTTGGTCTGCTCTGCTAGTGGCAGCCCATGCGTCTGGCATGAATGAGAGCTGGGGGGTTGTCCGTTAAAGAGTGTGAATGTGTGTTTCCCATCATGCTGTGTGTGTGTGTGTGTGTGTACGCTCTGTGTGACTGATGGCACTGGAAGTGGGAGTGTGTGAAAGAGTTGGAGGGTGACAGCTCGTGCATGCCTGCTAACTGTGCGTGTGTGTCTGCTGGGCTTCAGCAATGTGTTGGCAAGTTGTCTTTTGTTTGATGAGCCAATGACTGTTGATGAAAGCCTGGTAATCAAACAGAGTGTGCTCAGCTGCACCAGCAGACCCCATGGCGTTCTGTCCACTTCCTGTCCCTAGAGTGCCCTGATCAAATGGCCCCCAAAAGCACCTATAGACCTAATTAAATCCAGTATGAATGTTTTAACAGTCTAAAAGTAATAACTAACGAATCTGCACTGAATTCAATGAAGTATGAAAGAAAGACACAACATAGCATTGTAGCACATTACCCCCCCCCCCACACACACACACACACAAACACAAGTTTATGTGCGTTTTATTTTCATCCAGTATGAATCTGTAGTGTGTGGTTTTTACAGCCTGACAGCAATAACTATGAAGCAATTTTAATCCAGTATGAATCTGCAGTGTAAAGTTTTTCCAGTCTGACAGTAGTAACTGTGAAGCAATTTTAATCCAGTATGAATCTGCAGTGTGTGGATTTTTCAGTCTAACAGTAATAACTGTAGAGCAATTTTATTCCAGTATGAATGTGCAGTGCGTAGTTTTTCCAGTCTGACAGTAATAACTGTGGAGCAATTTTAATCCAGTATGAATCTGCAGTGTGTGGTTTTTCCAGTCTGACAGCAATAACTGTGGAGTGATTTTATTCCAGTATGAATCTGCAGTGTGTAGTTTTTCCAGTCTGACAGTAATAACTGCTGAGCAATTTTAATCCAGTATGAATCTGCAGTGTGTAGTTTTTCCAGTCTGACAGTAATAATTACATATAAAATTACACCACTATTGACTATCGCCACCAGCCCACAACACCCATATCAAAGCGTCCCTAATGCTTTTTTTTACGCCATTTGAAAATGTAAAGTAAGTAAAGTGAGGGTCACTGAGAGATTGACCGCGCTGGATAATTATCCCTCCTGCCACTGAGTCTCCATTTCTCTCAACCTCTCTCTTTCACCCGCTATTCCTTTTTACTCTTTCTAATGCATGCATCCACCTCAGTCTACCTCTCCCACCTTTCTCTCTCTCTATCACTAAATCTCCCACCATCTCTCTCTCCCTCTCTCTCTCTCTATCTATCTCTAAATCTCTCTTTCAGCGTCTGAATGAGGTGTCTGTCTCTCTCTCACTCTGACCTTGTGCTGTCAGCTGTTTTAATGAGGCTTAAAAGAGCACTGTGACTCTGTGTGTGTGTGTGTGTGTGTGTGTGTGTGTTGGACCGACACGTGTGCCCCTGTACTCCCTGCCCCAGAGGATGCTGGAATACCCTCTCTGACCTGGCAATGATGCAGCATGTGTTACTAGCTCAATCAAACTGGCTGGCGGCACCGCTGCACTCATTAACTCATCCATCCAGCAGCCAACGTGTGTGTGTGTGTGTGTGTGTTTGTTTCTGTACATCTATAGAACAAATATGTCCTGACTTTGTAACCACAGGACCAACAGAATGCAAAGTCCCACTATACACACACTGATCAGCCATAAAGTGAAGAACACTGATAAACTAGTTACAGTGGCACTTGTCAGGGGGTGGGATATCTTAGGCAGCAAGTGAACAGTCAGTTCTTGAAGTTGATGTGCTGGAATCGGAAAAAATGGGCGAGCGCAAGGATCTGAGGCACTTTGACAAGGGCAGTGTTGTGATGATCAGACGACTAAGTCAGAGCATCTTCAGAACAGCGGGTTCCTGTGGAGTGTTCCAGGTATGCAGTAGTTAGTACCTACCAAAACTGGTGAATAGGGGTCACGGGCACCCGAAGCTCACTGATGCATGTGGGGAGTGAAGGTTCCCTCTTCCCCCTTTCTCTTCACCTCTCTCACTCTCTCTTTGTCCACTTTCCCCTCGTCTTTCGTTGTCTTCTTGCCACCCCTTGTCTGTCTTTCTCCTTTTCTCCCCTTCTCCTTACTCTTCCCTCTCGTTCACTTCCTCCCCATGAGTGCACTCGGCTATTGGAGCACTTCCTCTCCTCCCTCTCCACAGAACAGAAAGCTCACTGCAGCCTCTGAGGGGGAGACTGTCTTGTAACCCCTACCCCATTTCTCTCTCTCTCTCTCTCTCTCTCTCTCTCTCTCTCTCTCTGTCTCTGCTCGCGTGGATGTGTGGCCAGTCCTGTTCCCTCCTCCCTCCACTCATTTATTTGGGGCAAGATGGAGCGAGGGACAAGGAGCATAGGAGGCAGACGTCTTTCTGCATTCGTTTAGCCGCTCTGTCGTTCAGAGGGGGAAAAAAACACTAATGGGGAATCATGCTGAGGTGGCACAGCGGCGGCCTGTCACTGCTGTACACACACACACACCATGAAGTGCAGAGAGAGAGGGAGAGAGAGAGAGAGAGAGGGAGAGAAAAAGAGAGACAGGAGAAAAAGGGAGACAAAAAGAAAAGAAAAGCAAGAGAGAATCGTGGGGAGAGAGAGGAAAAAAAGGCAGGAGAGAGAGAAAAAGAGAGAGAGAGAGAGAGAGACAGGAGAAAAAGGCAGGAGAGAGAGAAAAAGAGAGAGAGACACACAGGAGAAAAAGGCAGGAGATAGAGAAAAAGAGAGAGAGAGAGACAGGAGAAAAAGGGAGAGAAAAAAGACGACGGAGAATCGTGGGGAGAGAGAGAGAAAAGGGGGAGAGAGGGAGCGAGAGAGAAAGAGAGAGAGAGAGAGAGAGAGAGAGAGAGACGGGAGGAAAAGGGAGAGAAAAAGAAAAAAGCAAGACAGGATCGTGGTGAGAGAGAGAGAAAAAAAAGAGAAAGAAAGAGAGAGAGAGCGGACGCGAGAGAGAGCGGACGCGAGAGAGAAAAAGGGAGACAAAAAGAAATGCGAGAGAAAATCGTGGGGAGAGAGAGAGAGAGGGAAAAGGGGGAGAGAGAGATAGGGAAAGAGAGGGGGAAAAAAAACGAAGGGAGAAAGGGAGAGAGGGAAAAACAGAGAGAAAAGTTTACCCGAAGGTAAGGGAGATCGATAGAGGATGTGGTCCTGATGCGAAGAAAGGGTGAGATGACAGTAAGAGAACATATCAGGTTTATATACCATCCAGTGCGATCCTGCGTGTGTGTGTGTGTGTGTGTGTGTGTATGGGCGGATATATTTATGCAGCGTAAGCGTCTGTAACGTACAGGGTAAACCTCATATCTCAGAAACAGTACCTTCATGAGAAGAGAAACTCTTTGATCTTTAAAGGGCCGATACTGTGGGAAAAGAGCCATGACTTTATGACATAAGAGAGTGTGAAGGAACATGTTAACACTGTTAATCCTCCTTCCACTGCCCGGTCCATACATCCTATACACGGAAACTATGTTTGGTTGATTATTTTTATGACGTCAGCATATTCCCTTACACCGTTCAGCCATAACATTAACACCACCTGCCTAATACTGAGTAGGTCCCTCACGCTGCTGAAACAGCTCTGACTGTTCTGACCCCTTTCTATCAGAGTCAGCAATAACATTTTGTTGTTCCTCTTTGGAATTAGACCAGATAGGCTAGCCTGCACTCCCCGCATGCATCAGTGAGCCTTGGGTGCCCATGACCCTGTGGCTGATTCACCAATTGGCCAATTGGGTCACTTTTGGTAGGTACTAACTACAAGAACATGTCGCAAGACCTGCAGTTTTAGAGATGTTCTGATTCTATGTCTAAAGTGGCTCTTGTCAAAGTGGCTCAGAACCGAGTCAGAGTCAGAGTCACTTCTGCTGGTCAAACAAAGAGAAACGGAGGAAAAAAGAAAAACGAAGGAAAACGGAGTTTAGATGATCTAACCATGTGTTTATGGGAATGTGGGGGTGGAGTGTGTGTGTGTGTGTGTGTGTGTGTATGTGCGCGTGTGTGTGTTCAAGTCCGCAATGCAATTTAGATGAGGCAGAGAGTTTCTATGCATAGATCTGAGTGTATAGTGTGTGTGTGTGTGTGTGTGTGTGTGTGTACAGCTACAGTAATCAGACTTTTCTGCCTAGTTTTCCTCTTTTCATCTGTCACTCCATCCCTCCTACACTACCTCTTCTCTTTCCTTCTTTTCTTTTTCTCCTTGAACCCCCATCACTCCAGGGAAGAAAGGAGAGCGAGACAGATAGAGAGAGAGAAAGAGAGAGAGAGAATGAGCCGCCGGTTATTTTTCTAAGCTCAGAGAAGGGGATGAGAGGGATCTTGCATCTTTATTGTGTGCGTGTGTGTGTGTGTGTGTGTGTGCGTGTGTGTGGGACGCGCTGTTATCGGAGGCAATTTGCACGAAGTCTGAGGTGTAGAATCTAAACGTTCATTTCACCACTACACCCCCCTTCACAAACAATAATTTAACGCCGATTTTTCCTCTGCCGCACTCCTCCACTCCGGTCCCCCTTCTGCTGCTCTCCATCCCTCCGTCTTTTTTCTCTTTCCCTTCCTCGTCCCATGCTGCTACTCCCTCCTCTTTCTTTCCGAAACAAATCACTTCTCCCTCTCAGCCCCTCAAACGCCTGTAATTTTCGCCTCTTTCTATTCCTCCTTCATCATCCCTCTCTTTTTCCTATCCCTTTCTCATTGGTTCAAACCCAGCCTGCCTCTTTCCATCCTTTCCAATCTCTGTGGTGCAAAAAAAAAGGCACTTCAACCACTTTCTTCCCTCCAGGTATTTCTCTCGTCGCGCTCTGCCACCCGTTTTCTGAGGCTTACGGAGAATTTTACAGACGAACACCCCAATGGCAGAAAAAACATGGCACAATTTCCAACAATTCATACAATCTCAAACGTGTCGCTGCGTTGCTGGATTATTTTGATCAATTATTGAACATGATTACTCACTGACTTTTTTAGCGTTAAATATATATGTAAAATGTAAATGAATTAAATTATTATTATATTATATATTATTATTAATAATAAAACTTACACTTCTATCTGTTTTAAGAATTAACATAAAATATATATAAAAACAAGATCAAACATACTGTCTTTTTTTTTATTGCTCGAATAGTGAGTAATGCGATGGGAATCCAGGGGTAACGTGATGGGAATTCAGGGGTAACGTGATGGGAATGCAGGGGTAACGCGGTGAGAATCCAGGGGTAACGCGATGGGAATCCAGGGGTAACGCGATGGGAATCCAGGGGTAACGCGATGGGAATTCAGGGGTAACGTGATGGGAATCCATGGGTAACACAATGGGAATCCAGGGGTAACACACTGGGAATCCAAGGGTAACGTCATGGGAATCCAGGGCTAATGCGCTGGGAATCCAGGGGTAACGTGCTGGTAATCCAGAGCTAACAAAATGGGAATCCAGGGCTAATGTGATGGGAATCGAATCAACGAGCAACACGCTGCAACCACCTGGTATTTCAGGTGTAACTAGCTGGAAATCCAGGGGTAATGCACTGGGAATCTAGGGATAACTACTACCCCTTCTACTCCAGGGCAGAATACCCTCGATTATCTTGGTTTCATAATTGTTGGAAGCTGAAATCTTAAATGTAAATAAAATATTTGTTAAGCGAGCGACATAAACATTTAGCTGATCAGCCAGTACACTGCTTCATTAGTGTACAGCCGCAGCTACGAGGCTAATGTAGCTAACACAAAAAGTCTATAGTCACCCAAATCTTTTCAATACATCTCCCAAACCTCTGAGAGACAACACAATGCACAAGAGAGAGGGAGAGAGAAAAGAAAAGAAAGAAAAGAAGGGGGGGGGGTAGAGTTTCAATCAAGTTAATGTTCTACTTAAAAAGATGAAGACAAAAATAGTCAATTGAATTCTCTCTCTCTGATTCCGTCTCTGCCTCTCTTACACAGGTGCGCCAGCAGAGAGAGAGAGAGAGAGAGAGAGAGAGAGATAAAAGAGAAAACAGTAGTTAAGACTCACTCTCCTCCTCTCATGGCTGATGATTCAGAGCAAAGCTGTAGATTACATTACTGCCACACACACACACACACAGCCATAATGGCAATCCAGTATGTGAGCAGGGAGAAGAGCAGGGGAGGAGGGTGTAGAACTGTGTGTGTTTGTGACGTTGATGAATGACTTCAGTAAAGAACAGTCAGTATTTATTACTGTGTTCACCTTCACCGCTAACTGCTAATCACTGACCGCTAATCACTAATCACGAACCTCAAATAACTAACAGCTAACTGCTAACCGCTTATCACGAATTACTGGTAACTGGTACTGGTAACACTAATCACTAAGTGTTAATAACCAACCACTAACTGCCAACCACTAACCACTAATCACCAATCACTAACTGCTAATAACGAACACTTAACAACTAACTGTCAATCACTAATAGCAAATGACTACTTATCAAATGCTAACCACTAATCACTAAACACTTACCAATAATCACTATATGCTAACCACTGTAAATCACTAATCACTAACCACTTACCACTAATTACTATATGCTAACCACTGTAAATCACTAATCACTAACTACTTACCACTAATCACTATATGCTAACCACTGTAAATCACTAATCACCAACCACATACCACTAATCACTATATGCTAATCACTGTAAATCACTAATCACCAACCACATACCACTAAACACTTACCACTAATCACTATATGCTAATCACTGTAAATCACTAATCACTTATCAATAAATCACTAATGAATCTCTTAAGGCTTACATACCTGCCATCTCCACCAATTAAGCTTATCTTAGACAACAGTTAATCTGCTTAATGGGGGAGTGAAAGAGAGAGAGAGCGAGAGAGAGAGAAAGAGAAAAAGAGAAAGAGTAAGTGAGAGAGAAAGAGAGTGAGACAAAGAGAGAGAGAAAAACAGAGAGAGAGAGAGAGAGAGAGAGAGAGAGAGAAGGAGAAAAGAGAGAGAGGAGAGAATGTGTAGGTCAGAGTCACTACAGTGAACTGAGACCAATATTACAGCTTCACTGTCGGTCACTGTGGTGTGGACACACAGAGAAGAAAAAACAGCAGTGCCACGTCGAAACGGAGAGAAGAAAGGCTGGAGAGTGAACACACACACACGCACACACACACAGTGTGTTAAAAGCTGCACGCAGGCGCACATGAAGTGAACTCTGATCAGATTACTTTAATCGAATGACCTGCAAACTCAGTTTAGGCCATAATCAGAAGCATGATCCTTCTTGGGGCGCCGCTGAGTGTGTGTGCATGAGTGTGTGTGTGTGTCTGCTAAAGTGTTTAAGCCTGCACTGTGTGTTCCGGCACCTGGGCCTGAACCCTCCACTCTAAACGAAAACGACCTACTGGCTTTACAATCAGTTTGGAAAAACACGCACACACACACTCACACACATACACACAGTCTCTCTCTCTCTCTCTCTCTCTCTCTCTCTCTCCCTCTCATTTTAAATCCAAACACACAGCAGGTTAGTGGGGTTGGAGGGGGGGTTGTGGGTTGAAGGTGGATTTAAAAAACACCTGCACAGTGTTTCAGTATTACACACATACACACACACACACACACACACATACCTACACACCTACACACACACACACTTTAATTACTGCCTCTACGTGAGTTTTCCACTGACCTGTGCTGTCAGAGTTAAACACTGTTATGTCGAACCGTAGCCCAGCACTGACCCGAACCTGGACGACCGAAAGGAAAACGTGAAAACAGCTCCGCACATACTAAAACAACATAACACTGAAAACAGTGACGCATTAAAACTTACTTCACTCACACGTGCTCATCATGTCCACATGAATAACATATAGAACATACAGTGATGGGGGGCTGCTGGGGGGCCTGCAATACCAACATTTTGGGTCTGAATGTCTTTGGGTGGGTTTCCAATGGAACGTGAAAACACACACATCGCTAAAAAGCAGAGACGAAGTGTAAGCCATTGAAGCCACATGGCAAGGCAAGGCAAACAGATCAAGAGCGATGGCTCTGCACCTCTCAGCTGGAACCGGCTCTCTCGGGCAGGATATGGTCAGCGATACGAGGGGTCCTACTGCGTTGCAGAACTCAACACATGCTAAGTGAAATGTCTAGAAGTTCTGGATCCACAGGACCTCTGTAAAACTCCTGATACAGCCACTGCCAGTGGGGGCTGCCGTTCTGTTATTGGGTGCCTCACATGCCCTCGGGGCCTTCGATCACACAGCACTTACTGCGGTGGGTGTGACCCGCTGTAGTGCATCAGGTGTGGTGGAGGAGAACCACTCTTAAGCACGTTCTGTCTCTCAGTGGACAAACAGGCCATTCATAACTGTGTTCTGTGACCTTTACACCAAAATCGCTTCTATTTGGCAAAAACTGAATGGAAAACTACCTAATGATGAGTAAAGATCGCTTGTTCAATTCAATCGATTATTAAAAAATGCCAACTTTTGTGATGTCACCAAACAAACACATTTACATATATCTCCTTATTTATCCTGAAGCAGCTTTGCATGGAATTTCTAAGAAGTTCTGTGATTGGTTAAAGGCTCACTTGCATGTTGCAGCCTACTGAGACCGATGTCGCGATAGCGATGAACAGACGATATGCTGTGCCGCCCTAATTCAAGACTGCTCCCATTACTGCAGTTTCCATCACCGTTAGGAGTCTCACACACACCTACAGTTAGTGTGACCCCGGCTTCACTCCTTCATGAAAACTTTCTGCGGGTCTAAAAGGCCCACTTTAACAGGAAATGACCCGTATTCAGCGGTGAGCTAATTCCACCAGCTGAGCCATTATGAAAACTCACCCTGGCTATGAATAAATTTGTGCCAATTTGCCAGCCCCCTCACCTGCACAGAACACACACACACACACACAGTCAGGTATCCTTGCAAGCACCTCACATTGCCATCAGAATTAAAATGTCCCTTCCATTACGCGTCCAAATCGACGGCGACTGCTCTGTAATGCCGATGATTCATTAGCTGCTGCCGCTAATGCTAATCAGCTTCGTGCTGAGCGCGGAGGTTCAGTGCTGAGGCATGCTTTCCGTTCCCATGACCACTCTTCAGTGTTTATGTACACTGGTTGGGCACACTCTGCTAGCTGGTATTCCCGCCATTATTGCTCACTTCAAAATCTGCGAAGTGTGAATGTGTGTGTATATAAATGTCATTTATTCCAGATCTATCTAATGAACTACTCTCTACTGAAACGACTGCTTAACGCAACTGTTGCGGCTAAGGTCATCTGTTCAGTGGGTAAATAAACAGCTGGCAGTGTAACCGTTGGCTGCCCCTGCTATCCCTACACCAGGTAACATATGACAAAGGCATGGAACCTGAAACCCAAACAGACTGCCTGCAGTTGGAAACAAATGGCCTTGTCATGAGAGACTTTCAGAGTGTTCTGGGCGACGTTTACCCCGGACTGAAATCGCCTGGAAGGGGTCGGTACTCCATGGAACACTGAAGGGGATTGGAATATGATATTCAGAGGCAGGACAAATGGTCTAGAACACACAAAGCTAGTGCAAAACTGGTAGAATGGGATAGAAAACTTCCCTTCCATTCCCCCTATAGTGGTGTATCGCCTGACGCCCTGAAGGACAAACCGTCCCTGGTTAGCTTTCTAAATGCAGGCCAGTTTTAGCAGTCATCCATCAGGCCATAGACTAGGGGTCACCAGTCTTACCCACAATGGGCTGCAGCTTTTCCCTCCAATCAAGCAGAAGCAGAAGCAATCTTGATTCCACTTGTTTAATCAGCCAGTCCCAGTCTTCAAACAGCTGATTAGCTGTATGAGGGGAGCTCCTGCTTAGCTGAAGTGGAAACCCTCGACCCTCTGTGGACTAGATCAGTGACCCCACTGGCTTATAGCTGCTATCTTTGGTACCAACCAGATATTTCTGAACCTTTTTTAAACGGATTTATGGAAAAAAATGCATCATTGCACATTGTTACATCTGGAAAATCAAAATTTGATATATTCCTTAAATTGTTTGACCCTTTAAAAATATGAGTAATTATATAATTAAGCCAAACGACTTAAGAAAAGCTATAAAATCGGCCCTCTACTTAGTTTTTATAGACAAAAGGCTGCCATGTGTTCCTATAAAGTAACAGGTTTGAGTCTCAACATTGCCAACAGTATTAATTTATACACTTTGCAGTTCTATAACATGCGAAAATCTCAGTGTTTCCTGGTGCAGTTCCCCAGTCTGGACTATTGTGGTTCTATTGAACCCATGAAAGCCTCTGCTGGACATGCTGTGCACCAATTTGGCCTCCAAAAGGCCTCGGTGGGTGTCAAAAATGAAAAGCATTGACCAGAGGCCCTCGCCTTTGTGTCCGTCTGCATGATGTCAATCCTCAAGCTATAAATATCAACCCCGGAGAAGAGAGACGTTATTGACCACCAAAGGAAGAGGAGGAGGAGGTGGGTGTGGGCCGCCTTTGTGACTGGAAGCACTTCTACGCCGACTTCTGACCTCCCAAGGGCGGCCAATTATTCATGAGGTCATAACCTCTGGGAGAGCCTGCTGTCAAGATGGCCTTTGCTTTTCACCCCTCAGATGGAGAAGAGGAAGCAGATAAGGGCCCACCAATGCCGCGGGCTTTTCTGGGGTCTAATTTGCATGTTGCATTTGCAAATTATGAATTAAAAGTATACATTTTTAAGGCCTCATCGCTCACACGCTGGATGTGCACGGACAGGCCACTTTGTGGCCATTGTGTAAACAAACTAGGCTGGCGTTTCTAATAAAATGTCCTATGAGTCAAAGAACATGGTATTTTCCATGAAGTGGCCCATGTATAGAAGAAGGCAGGTGTTTCTAATAAACTGGCCAGTGCATGAAAGAACAAGGCTGGTGTTTCCAATAAAGTGGCCCGTGCGTAAAAGAACAAGATTGGTGTTCTCAATAAAGTGGCCACTGTGTAAAAGAACAAGGCTGGTGTTTCTAATAAAATGGCCTCTGAGTGAAGAACAAGGTGTTTCCAATAAAGTGCCCTGTGCATGGAAGAACAAAGGGGCCTTGAGCTTTGCGCCCAGAACACCTGTACAACTAGCCTAGTCTACAACTAGCTCAGTCCAGGTGGATGTTCGCGGAGGGGGCAGTAATGTGACCCCGGGGGGGGGTGCCTATTCCACTGTTTTGCCAGTGAAACAGTGGCGTCCGGAGAGGTTTCCGGCAGCAGAGGAACACGATGCCCGATGGTACGCGCCTGTTGCTGGATCGTTAGAGAGATCGTTTGGCGCTGTGCTGTGAAGCGACACCGGCTTGGCTCGGAGAACGCTGGAGGCTTTACTCATTACTCCGTTAACTACGCCAACGTGTGAGCGTGTGAATGTGTGTGTGTGTGGCGGGCAAGGCTCTGTAATACCCAACACCTGGTCCTGCGTTTGGCGAGGCACCAGCATCCTGCCAACAAGGCCACTCTCACACACACATATACACAGCAGAAACACACAAAGCACACACTCCCTGGACACATGTATGGCTGGAGTGTGTGAGTAGGAGGTGGTGTTTGTGAGACTATGGGCGCAGATTATGAAGAAGGGAGAAAACGCAGGGTGTGCGGTGCAGCGAAAGGCTGCAGACTGAACGCCCACAGCTCTTCTCAATTACTGTTATTGAAAATAGCGTTAATATGGGTCTACTCCTTTGGCAGGCCAAGGCTACGCCACGAGAACCTGCAGTGCACAGTGATGCAAGAGTGTGTGTGTGTGTATGTGTGTGTAGCCGGTGTCATGCAGTTCGGACATGGCCGCAGGCGTTGCTTTGTGTTTCTGAAGGCTTATGAACTTATCAAGAGGGGCTGAGGGCATGTGGCACTCAAGGGAGGTGCTGGTGGTGGTGGTGGTGGGGGTTCAGCTTTTCTTTACAGAGTGTGTGTGTGCGAGTGTGTGGGGGTGGATTGCAAAGTAATGCCTTCGACTCAGAGCAAAGCCACCGGCAGCTTGTGAAACGTATATGAATATTTCAGTCAAAGAAAAGAGCGAACAAAACACACACACGCACACACACACACACACACTTCTGATTCTCACTTTTCATCTCACTCTCTATACATACGAAATGACACACCTCTCTCTTCTCGTCTCTTTCTCTGCCATCTCTGTTTTTCTCATTATCTCCCTTTCCTTTCTCCGTCTCTCTCTCTCCCTCCATTCTCATCTCTTTCTCCCTCACTCACTCGCCCATCTCTGTTTCTCTCATATGTCTCTCCCTACTTCGGTCTTTCATCCCCCTTTGTCCTTCTAGCGCCATCTCCTATAGCGCATTCTTCACCTTTCTCTCACATTTCTCACCATTTCTCATAATCAACTATACCGTCTCCTCCATGTGTATCCTTCTCATCTCATTTCTTTCTCGCATGTCTCTCTCACCCTTTCTCTCTATTCTCGACTCTTTCTCCCCGTCCTCTCCCTTTCCTTTCTCTCTTCTATATATTGTTCTCATCTATTCCTCTCATGTCTCTCGCCCATTCTTACTTTGTCTGTACTTATCTCTCATTTCTCTCTCTCTCTCTCTCTCTCTCTCTCTCTCTCCCTCTCTCTCTCTCTCTCTCTCTCTCTCATATAAATATCTCTTTCTCATTTCTCTATATTCTATACATTATACTCATCCATCTCTCATTTTTCTCTCACCTACCTCCTTTCTTTCTCACTCTCCCATCTCTCAATAGGGTTTCTCACACACACATACACACACAGAAACGCATGCACACACACACACACACACAAATGCATGAGGTATGAACACACCTGTCTTTTGAACTCCTGAACTTTCTCTCTCCCTTTCTCTCTCTCTCTCTTTCTCTCTCTCTCTCTCTCTCTCTCTCTCTCTCTCTCTCTCTCT
>JBBPDA010000041.1:2537862-2542862 GCA_037974385.1 Arnoldichthys spilopterus
GGGAGGGAGGGAGAGAGAGAGAGAGAGAGAGAGAGAGAGAGAGAGAGAGAGAGAGAGAGAGAGAGAGAGAGAGAGAAGAAGATGAAGTGTGGGCAGGGAACAAAAATAAAAAAAAATAACAAAACATAAAGAGACTGAAAAAAAAGAGGCAGGAGAGTCTGGAGAAAGATGAAAACACCACGAGGAACAAGAGTGAGGCAACTGAGAGAGAGAAAAAAAGTCAGGCGGCATGAGAGAGTTAGGAAAAGAGGGACGAGAAACAAAGAGAGAAAGAGAGGAAGGGAATGAGAGGATGAGAGCGAAAGAGAGGGGAGAGGAGAGAGAGAATGGTGCAAGAGAAACAGAGAAGGGGGGAAGAGTAGTCAGAGGCACATGAAACAGAGGTAGAGAGAAAAAGAGAGGAGAGAGAGAGGAGAGAGAGAGAGAGGAGAGAGGGAGAGAGAAGAGAGAGAGAGAGAGAGAGAGAGAGAGAGAGCCCAGAGGAGCAGATGAGGTCATCTTTATTAATAACACCAATAACATCAGGCAGGCTCAGCGTGCACACACTGGTGTATGACCTGCAGTGTGTGTGTGTGTGTGTGTGTGTGCGTGTGTGCGTGTGTGTGTGTGTGTAAGGACATGCTGGCCCTGTTTTTACTCCGACAGGGCCGATCTGACAGAGACCAATGACGCGGAGAGAAGGTAGAGAGAGAGAGAGCGAGGGGGGTGGGGGTGGGGGTGCTAGGGGAAGGGATGTCTAGGACAGTGGTTCTCCGATGTGAGCTTATAGGTGTGTGTGTGTGTGTGTGTGTTTGTGTGTGTCTGTGTTTGTGTGTGTGTATGTGTGTATGTATATGTCAGGTTAGTAGAGGCACATTTGTACAACCTGACAGAAACAGATACTGACCACACTACCTACCTACACACACACACACACACACACATTCAACAGTATCTAACCCGCACTCTCTCTCTCTTTTTCTCCCCATCATCTCTCTTTCCATTTCACCCTCTTCTCACTTCTTTCTCTCATGTCTCTCTCTTTCTACTTGTCATCTCCCCTCCCTTTCTCTTCCTTTGCCATCTTTCTCAGGTGTCTCTTGTCCTTTCTCACTTTATTTTCTATACATCATTCTCACCTCTTTCTCTCCCTTATTTCTCTGTCTTTACCTCCTTCTCATCGCCCTTTCATTTCTCCCTCTATTTTCTAGCTCCTTTATTACTCTTCCATCTCTTGCTACGGCTACACACACACACACACACACACACACACACACAGGTGTCGTCCCAATTTCTGTATTTTTTTAAGGAATTCCTGCATCGGACACAGACTGTGCCTTTAAGGTCGACATATTTAAATGAGCTCTGCTCTGATTGGCAGCACCGTGTTGTGCCTTAACACAACAGGCGTCTGGCCTGAGCCCCTTCAGTGTGAATGGGCGGGGCTAAACTGCTGTAGGCTGAGTAGATGTGGGGTTTAGTGACATCATAAAAACAGCGAATTTGAACCAGGCTTAACGTCTGTCTATGGAGTCTGTATTCGGTACGAGGCTGTCTACAGCAGCCATATGCAAATGACCCTGGGGCCGAGAGAAACGGGAAGCTGCTCACAGCCTGTTATAGGGAATGAAGGCCTGCGGATATTAAACAGGAGGGATCGTGTGTTTCCAGCCTTCGCACTACAGTATGGGAGTGAATGAGAGAGTGTGGATGATGTGTCACAGCCGAATGATGTCAGAGCGTAACACTGACGGCTAAACTGCGGCTTAGACTGAGTCACAGGGTATCACGAGCGCGGGCGCGCACAAACACACACAAACACACTTTTACGCACAGATAGAGGAATAAATATAGATGTACACACACACACGCCTAGAGAAACGGATGCATACAGTGTACACACACACACACTAAGGACAATAATATCTGTATCGGACAGACGTTTAGGTATGACCAACATTTCAGGCCAATATTTTACGTGAGTTTTGGCTAAAATCACCACATTTTCATTATTTACCTTATTTGGGTAGTGGACAGTGGTGGCCTAGTGGTTAGGACACTGCCTTTGGGACCTGAAGGTCGCAGGTTTGATTCCTGGCCCGGGCACCACTGAGGTACCGTCCCACTACACTGCTCCCCGGGCGCTGTTGGTAGCTGCCCGCTGGTGCACGTGTGATGGGTTAAATGCAGAGGTCACATTTCGTTGTGGTGCTTGAGTGTGTTCACAATGACAAATTTTCATTTTAAAGCTTATAGAAATACATACGACTTATGTTAAAATTATATTTTTCTAATCCAAGTAGATTTTTAAAAATATTGGCATCGGCAGATCTGCATAAGAAATATCGGAAATTGGCACCGACCCACAAACCACACATCGGTGCAGCCCTAATATGTACATATGTATACACAGTTCAGGAATGAAGGACCTGTTAAATGTACAGCTTTCCTGAAGCAAATGAAGCCCTAAAACTTATTTCAAAAAATTCCTAGAGGTTCCCCAACTTCTTTACTTTTACCATTCTGTCCAGCTCATCCCAAACCAGCTGGGTGGAGCGGAAGTCTGGAGACTGTGCTGCTCTTCCATGAACTGAATCTACTGTTGAATTCTTTTCTTCTAATGTTTTGTCTCATTATCTTACTGTGTGTGTGTTTCTGGCCTTTTCCTCCCCATTGTGATAGTGATATAAAGTACTACTTCCTGCACTACAGTACTGTGCTAATAATGCAGCAGAGGCTGCAGGACCAATGTGTTCCAGTTCTATTTTTATATCTATTTTATCTATTTTTGGACCTAAATGTTTTATTAATTACATATTTATTTATGGTAATCACTGAGTGTTGTACCATTTAATGCTCTTTACTGTAATCAACCTGCCTAAATTACCAGAAAAACTGGAAAAACAGGGTGTTTGAAAACTTTTGTCCGGTAACACATACCCATACACCTACAGGCACTTACACTTCTCTTGCCCTCTTCTATTCATTCCTCCATCAGTCTTTACCTGTAACAGTATACCTCTCTCTCTCCCTCTCTCTCCCCCCTCCCCGTATAAGAGCCTTTACCTCTGCAGGCTGAAATCGAGCCCTAATGGAACCCAGACAGGAGAACGGCATTAATATTCTCTCTCTCTCTTTCTCTCTCTCTCTCTCTGTCTGTCTCTTGCTCTCTCGCTCTACTGCTCCCGCATTTAGGCCGAGTGCAAGTGCAGAAAAGCAGAATCCTCCTGATCAATGGCAGTCAGACAGGCTTCGCTGTTGGCCATCACCGTTACACCATTACCTCGGAAGCTCCGCCCAGTGCATCAAAGAAATCCATCTACGCTGACCCAGACGTGATCGACCAGCCAAGACGCTTGGCTTGGGGTCCACGTTTTGCTTTGTTAATCGAGAACCGCTAAAAAGGCATCAAGGCTTCACTTGTAGACTTGTAGGCGTGGTTTAGGATGCAGTATGACTTGCTATGAGCTATAGAAATGAGCTGACGTTCAGCCGTTTCAGACGACGCAAGGACCGGTGTGTTAATGAACAGCTGGATGTGGTTTCTGAGTGGGGAGACAAGAGTTTGGGGGGTGTATTTACAGAAAAGATTTGGGTGACTGTTGGGTGACTATTGACATTAGCCTTCTAGCTCCAGGTTGGAACAAATGAGACCAAATTTATACTTCAAACATAGAATGATCGTCTCCATCTGGGCTAAGAGGGAAAGGGTGCAAATGTGATTTTTTCGCCAAATTAGATGTTAACTAGCGCCACCTAGGGGCTGCAGAGAGCAGTCAACTGGAAAAGGGGGTAGAGAGAGAGAGAGATATGGCGGTGGGTGATGTATATAAGGAGGGGTAGACAGTGCAAAGTGCTTCAGGTGTGTGTCTCACTGAGCAGATACAGGCCACCTGCAGCCTTATCAATACACACACACACACACACATAAATCAATACGCTTGGCCCAATTACAGCAGTGACCAATGTGAACACTAAATCACTATAACACTCACATACACACACTTCTGCAATGTCACTGTTGGAGAGCAATTACCTCTGCTGAAGGAGAAGCAACACGTGTGTGTGTGTCTGTGTGTGTGTTATATAAGCATCACACCTTGTGTTATGTACTCAGTGACACCGCATCTCAAATCAACACTTACACAGAAATAAAGAAATAAACAAGACCATAAATGAGTCAACAGAACTGTGACGATAGCCAAAGCTTCTCTCACACACACACACACACACGCAAACAAAGATCCTCAGTGAGATTCTGCACGTTACGTTTGCAACAGTTTTCAGTGAAAATTCAGTGTACGCGTTATGTGACATGGAGGACACGTGTCCTCGCCTTGCTTCACACTCCTGCTGCCTCTAAACTGAACTGAAGCAGCTGATACACAATGATGCTCTGTTTCCTTAGGGCCGCACGATGATATCAGAATCATATCGGAATCGGCAGATATTCGCTAGAAAAATCGTTCCAGCATCGAGCCGATGTTCAGATCCAACCCATATTTCAGGTCAATACGTGATGATGCTCTGGAAGAGCCGATTGTTTGGGTGACGTTTTCCATTTTCTCTTATTGTTAAGCGTATAGGGATAAATGTGACAAGTGAGTGCAATGAAGAGTCCAACACATTCCTCTGAGTCATAAAGTGCTACAATAAAAACTGTAAAAAAAAAAAAAGGGGGAAATTTCTATTTGGGAAACATTCTTTAGGCATTTATTGCACTCTGATCTGCTATGTACGAATTAAATCTTTCAAAATTCATGTAGCCGTCTTCCCAATTTTTGCAAAATATTTTTTGTGTCAGCGTCGCAAATTTGTACATGAAGAATATCGGATATCAGAATTGGCCCACAAATCCCAAATCAGTGCACACCTAGTAAAAATATGACCTGTGCAAAAGTCTGGCCATGTCAATTTCAGCATACAAATATACATTATGCAGTACACGGTCATGTTTCCTTTGGAGGAGGTGCACTTATTTACACACACGGTATCAAAATACAGCTTTGATCATGATTATG
>JBBPDA010000041.1:2547862-2553251 GCA_037974385.1 Arnoldichthys spilopterus
TTGGCCTTGCAGTCACATGAAGGCATTTTTTAACTAAGACCTTAAAAAGGCTGCAATAAAAACACACTGTTAAGTTTGACTAGCAAAAAGACGAAACACACACACACCGACCCAGAATGCCTGGCAGATTCACTCCCCTTATGCAAGGCCCCACGCCACCGAATGCTCTGAACACACTAAAAACAACTACGCTGAACACGCTCGCCTTCCGCAGGCGCTCCCAAACACAGGCCAAGAGGACGAGAGAGAACAGAGAGAGAGAAAGAGAGAGAGAGAGAGAGATTTGATAAACAACCTGGACCAAAAACAAATTAGAGCAAACATCTGTCAGATAGAGAGAGAGAGAGAGAAAGAGAGAGAGACAGTGGGAGTGAGAGAGAGAGGGAGGGGAGGGGCTTGAAAAAAAGAAAGATAAACAGAGAGGAAATGAAAGGGATAAAAACAGAGAGAGAAAGAGAATGAGGGGATAAAGAGCGAGCGAGAGAGCGAGCGAGAGAGCGAGAGACGTCCCATAAACCTACACACATATGCAGACCACAGGCACCACTTTGGAGACACACACTAACTAGCGGAGCCGTGGGCTAGCGCAGTGAAGAGCAGATGGTGGATGGTGGTCATTTGTTAGTGAGAAACACACACACTCAGCCCACCTTTACCCTCCGCCTCGCCATCCATATTCAGAAAACACTCCAAATGCACTGTGCAACACTCACACACACACACACACACACACTCTCAGACACACTGACCAGTGTTTCTACTCAATAATGCAAACACACATGCCTTGAGGAGTCTGCACTGGCCGAGATCTACATGGTGCTGTATAACATGAGCAAAAACAAGAAGAGCCTTCTCGTTACTGACCAGAGAAGCGCGGTCGGCGTCGGACAAGAACGGAATGAGTGTACGTTTGCTCTAAGCGCAGCCAGTGAGGATTTTTTGTCTGATCTGTGTTGTAATGTACATTGCAATCTAACACAAGGCAGGTGAGTGTGCTCATATTTGGATGCAGCTGTACCAAAACATACTTAAAATGACACACAACTCTCTGTGCTGAAGACTCAGCATCGTCCTGAACATGGAGCACTGGGTTGGAGTGTAAATAATACTATTTATGTGCAACTTTGCCTAATAAACTACAGGAAATGAGAATAGGTGCACTTCATGTGTCCATGAGAGCTCCATTCAACATATTAGAGGCCAAAAAACACCTACAGAAAACAAATACAGGGGAAAATGCAAAAGACATAGAATATAGGTCCTTTAAGAAAACTCAGAAGCACGAACTGCCACTTTCTGATTAAAGGCTTTAATTATGTAGTTATGCACTGTTAAAGCTTTAAAACATGGCCCTTCACTCCCTAAAACAGCACGTCTGGAACTCCCTTTGTGTCTTTTCCCTCCCATTCATGATGTTGTTTCAGTCAGGACTGCTGTTGAAATGAGGCACATTTTATAGCAGCCAATGGGAACGGAGCTCATTTTCATAGATCCTCCTTAAAAGTCTTTCGAGAAGACACTGTTCTACAGACTCAACTACCGGGTCCCTCCCCCTGCTGCTTCCTCCAAAGCACACCCCTGCAAAGGAGACTGCTTGGTCTTGTTCTGTTGATTTTTTGTTGTGTAAGCTGTTGTTGGCAAAGGAGGGATGGGCAGCTGTGTTCATGGTTGATGGAGGTTCATCTGCTGTTGCCCATGTAAAAGGACTTGGGATTTTGAGCTGACCAAGCTGGGAGGCAGGGGGCTGCAGCCTGCGCATGAGCAGTGTTTGACACTCCCCCTCCTGGTTCTGGTTGGCTGCTTTGATTCGGGTGTGGTGGATTCTTGTAAATGCCATTAGGAGCACTAGGGGGAGCCAGAGGAGCCTCATTCCCCTCCCCCAGATCTCATATACTATTGTCGTGACTACTTTTAGCAAAGAAATGAATTATGACCGTATTCAGTAGATGAAACCACATAAATGTCAAAAGTGGTCCTTGGGGGAGGGCGCGTATAGGGTATGGACCCTTCAATTGTGCAAAGCTATACATGAAACGCTTCAACCTGTCACCAGCAACCACGCTGATAAGCTGAAGAATCTTCAAACGGCGACAGTCTGGAGATTATTCAGAGAGCGCCGTCCTGTAAAATTGCGTCAAATCGGCTCGAATTCCGCTGAAGCCTTCGCTCGGAACGGTTCTGGGATCGGTACATTGAAGCAATTATGTGCTGCGAGCGATACGGCAGTGATATTGCGTATCTGAGGCGAGGCACAGAGCCACTACTATAAATTGCCACTCTATCAGCTGGCTGATAATACATCGGAGTGTTCCAAGCATGTGTGTGTGTGTGGCTTTACATGTGTGTGAGAGGCGCTCTTGTCACACTATCACAGTTGTGTGTTGATGTGTCTCTCCACCTCTGGCCCACAGCTGTGCACACACACACACACACACACACATACACACACACACACACACACACACACTCACTCACTTCAGCCCCATTCTGCCACATGTGCATGTGCACCAACGGGGGAGGGGGACATAGTCCAGCCTCCTAATTGTAATACAGAGCCACAGCTTTTACTCAAACACCCCCCACACACACACACACACACACAACCACCTACCTTCCCCTCCCCCGTTCTTTATCTAAACATCAGCCAGGCTCCATCTCCATTTCCCCTGCTGATACCAGCTCCGATCCATCAACACATCTTTTCTCCCGCCTGTCTCTTCTCTCCGGCCCATGTTCGCGCTGAGCCATGTATCGTCTACACTGGCGTAACATAAGTGGCTCTGTCATGCGAGGGCCTCACAGGGTCTGGCAGAGAGCTGTGTCTTCAAAGCTGATTCTGCAATATTGATAGGACGTCAGGCTTCTACTTATGGCCCATATGGCGCATGGAATAGTCAGCCCAGTTAGTTTAACTGGATGCAGTGGTTGAACTACTGGTTGAGTCGTGGGTGGGTCACTTCTAGGGCTGGGAAATATGATATTTACGGTTTTCTTTTCTGAACATATGCTGAAAAGAGGCCGGACCACCTGCATGATTCCAAACAGAGAATAAATAAACTATTAAGGGTAAAAAACGTATGTCTGCAGTGATATTTTCCCGATTTAGCCCGTCACAGCCACTCACAGGGATACCCCCTGCTAAAGCAAAGCCGGGACAAGTGATCCCAGCCCTGTAAAGTGTTTCCACCAGGAGCATTTCCCTCCTCCCCAAAAATCATTGACGTTTCGGCCATAAAAACGAAACAAGAACAAAAGGAAAATCGTCATGCGTGTAACAAAATGTGCCCTGTGCATGTGGCAAAATAAAACTGCTCACCCCTGCCCATGCATACTACTACACCAAATAGCTCGCCGCCCCCTGTGTATGTCAAAAAACTACTTTGGTGAAAGATCTGAACCCTCCCAACACCAACCCCCCCATACCTCCACATTTCCCTTAAAGGCAAATGTAGTCATGCGAGGGACCACTCTGGGTTTCACCCTTTTACAGCCTTTTAAACTTCTGACGTCTACGAGAATAAACATTAACAACACTAAAGCAAAGGGGCCGGAACGAGGAGGAGGACCGGTGGCACTTTTCCAGAGGAGCATGATTTTTGTTCGGGATGCGGCGTTCCCTTGCAACACATCGACTCCTGTCTATCTGCTAAGTCTTGGCTTCGTCTCTGCTGACCGTTACAGAACACACACACACACACACACACCCACACACCGAACAGGCTCGGCTATGACACAGCGGCTTTTTTATACTCTGCGGTCTACGGTCCACACCCCCCCTCCCAAAACCCCCCACTGTAACTGTACTCACTCAGATGTGCTGAGCTGATGGAAGACTATTACAATCATTAGAGAGAGAGAGGGGGAGAGAGGGGCGAGAGAGGTGAGGGGGGAAAGACGCAGACAAAGCAAGTGTGTCGGAGGGAGGCGCAGAAAAAAAAGATAGCAAGCGAGAAATAATCACAAGTACACAGAAGAAAGAAAGAAACGGTAAGAGAGAGAGAGAGAGAGAGAGAGAGAGAGACAGGGGTGAGGGGTGGGGAAGAGCAAGAAGGAGAGAGAGGGGGAGACAGGAAAGAGAGGGCAAAAGGAAGAGAGAGAGGAAGAAAAGTGAGGGAAAGAAGAGAGACGGGCAGGAGAGAAAAAGCCAAAGAAAGAGGAAAAAGAGAGAGAGAGAGCGAGTGGGTAACAGAGAGAATGAGAAAAAGACGGGGAAAAAAAAGAAAAGGGCAGGAGAGAAAAAGCAAAACAGAGAGGAGAGGAAAAGAGAGACAGAGAGAGAGTGAAAGAGTAAAGAGAGAGACAGAGAGAGAGAGAGAGAGAGAGAGAGAGAGAGAGAGAGAGAGAGAGAGAGATTGCATGTGCGTCTGATGCAGTTGGAACAGGGCCACTGCTGTTGCAGACAGAAGGTCAGTGTGAGCTCAGTTCAGTATGAATACACCACTGATTAACACCGTCACCATCATCATCATCATCATCATCATCATCACCACCGTTGTTGTCGTCGTCACCATCATCACCATCAGCTCAACTTAACACACTCCAATTAACTGTCTCTTCACATCACACACCCAGCCATCAGCACATGCAGGTCTTACATTTTGCTTTAATTGCCTAAAACCTGTGCAGGGAGTATAACACGACAGGCTGTGCGCTTTCACAGCTGTGATGATCTGCTGCGAGCAAATGACGTTATTCACTATAACACAGCCCCAGGTAGTGCTCTTTCCTCGGTTTATGCTGACAGCACGTTACGCCACAATGGAGGGCTTTTAATTCGAAAAGACGAATACAGGAAGCAGAAACATGCCCCCCCATCCATGTTGACAAACGGCAAACTTGCTTACTCGCCACGCACCCCACCCCACCCCACCCCACCCCACCCCTGGTCGACAAATGAACAAATCTTGCTCACCACCCGCCAAATTTACATGATCCACACTCCTTATATCTTCAGTAAACGGCCTTACCTCGAATAAGCAAACTTTCGTTTTTGTGACATCACAAGTTTCACAGTTTAATATGGAAAGCACATACTACACCAACCGCTTTCCTCAGTACGGGCCCTTTAAAGGCAGACAACTTTACATAAGGTTGGCACTGGCCTACAAGCACAACACACACACACACACACACATACATACATACACACACATACACACACACACACACGCACACACACAGAGGACATCAGCACTGCGATAAATGGAGTGCATTACTGCTGAAGAACAGCAGTGGGCTAGCTACAGGCCTCATAACTCCATCCAGGAGCAGAGAGCAAAATAATCCCAGACCAGATGATGAGGGAATACGCGCACACACACACACACACACACACACACACACACACACACACACACACACACACACACACACACAAAAAAAAAAAACC
>JBBPDA010000041.1:2553927-2576713 GCA_037974385.1 Arnoldichthys spilopterus
ATACCAGATGAGGAGAGAATACGCGCACACACACACACACACACACACACACACACACACACACACACACACAAACACACACACACACACACAGAAAAAAAGTATTATATAATGCAAAGCATCAGAGCCACCAGGTGATTTATGTCCATTCACGGGTCTTTGCCACAGACGGTGGGGTTAGTGACATTCTAGCTGTTGCGTCGACGCAGCTTTTTGCACTGACGCACACACACACACCCACGCACACACACGCGCATACACACACACAGACAATGCTAATCACACCGAAAGCTGAGAGAGGAACATCTGTTCTGCCGTGGCGAGACTTTAATTCAATAACTTGCTCATATCAGCCGTTCACACGCCGTCACACATCGGATGGATTAGCCGTCAAAGATCAGAATTAGCCGACAGACAAAAAACCAAAAGCGAAAAAAAAAAACCAAAAAAGCATTCACGTGGAATTCCCACAACCCTGGGATCTTTTTGCAGACTTTAGAGATGCACTTACGCTGGGCCACCTCATTCTTCACCCCGACACGTGAGTTTTGCTGTGAAACATGTTGGTTTACATGCACACGAGTTAGCGCTGGACAGCCTGTTCTGTGTGAAAACTAGGCCTTCATGACAAAAGTATTACTACTGCTACATTTACACTGCTACAAGCTGCGACTGCGATGCCTTTCAACATATTAAAGGGCCCATAGCCTCACTTTTCTGGTACTAAAAAGGTTTGACATGTAAATATAGCTGCAGTTTCTCTACGAATGGATGCTGAAAAAACAGCCCAGTTTCAAATCGTAGAGCTTTTGTGAAGTCATAAAACACTCACTTGCTGACCACCCTGACAACCCCCACCAGCACTGGCAGAAACACAATTTTTCTATGATATGGGCCCTTTAATGCTATGTAGTAATAAGCAGGGATTTCAGTATTTCAGGTTAATCAGGCTGTCGGTCGAACAGGTTAAACTTAGCTCGTATTTCTGCTGGACAGAAATACAAGACAACACCAGTGAAGGCCCAAGTGTATGGCTGGCTCATGCACAGGCCAGGCCAGTCGGCGTTTGGTAATTCAGTGGGCAGAAAGCAGTCTGTAATTCCGCCTTTAATTTCAAGACGCTTTTTTATATCCTGAACCTTCCGCTGCAAAAAGAGTCCAGCCCTGGATCGGGTCAGGAAAGCTAAACACCGGGCGTTCCACGTGAAGGCTAATTTATCCATCCCTTGTCATTTTGATTTGATCCTGCCAGGGCCGCTACGAATGCGCGTGTGAACGCTTGATGGTGTGGGCCGAGGAAGGATGTGAGTCCATTGTGCTCGGACAATGAGGAGATCAACCCCGCAGGAGCCAAATTTGACTCTCAATGGAAGGCCGAACATCTGGGCTCGGAAAGGGGGGCAGAGTGTCCTGTGTCCTGCTAACTGTATTTTAAGCCACAGCTTGGCGGAAAAGCTCATTTAGACACTTTTCAACTGCTTGCGTGGCTTCTGACATACCCTGATCTAGAAAAATGGACCAAAGTGCAGAACAAATGCCCATGGCAGTGACATACAGTATCTGAAACCACAGAGACAAGTGTACTAGACCACTTAAAGAGCCCATACCATGGAAAACTGAACTTTTCTCACATTTTAACACATAATGTAATATGTAAATGCTACAGAAAGTTTTAAAATGCACTGTTTACAGCTTGTATATGAAAATAACGCTGCAAAAAAGGTCCATTTTAAATGTAGCCTATAGCGGTTTAGCGCCACCTATTCATCCTGAAGTTATAGAGAGTTTTTCAGCCCTGCCTATACAGGTCAGCCAATGAGAACAGAGCTCATGTACATACACAAGTGCAGTAAAAACAGCCTGTTTAAGTGTGTGGTATAAAGACAGTGCTGCTTTGTTAGATCCTCTCTCATGGCGGGCCATTCTGGATCACAGCCAGCAGGTCCCTGACCCACTAAGGTCAAATAAATCACAGTAACTGATTGCCTTGTCCTATAAAACCGTTACAATACACTGCCCACCTCTGGACATCTTTACCACAGTGCATCCGCAACTGCGGCTTTCTCCTTTTAAAAGCCCACCTGAGAGTTTCCTCCTGATGTTTCCACCATGTCCATGTTAAGATCTGCTGCTTTACAGTGTTAACCAACAGCTCCATGACTGCTTTCCCTCTTTCTTCCCCTGAATTAGTGCTAAACTTGTACACTCATACACCAAAAATGCCAATGTGGTTCTTCTAAACGACCTTTCCAAAGGATGCTTTTCTATATGAGATGTTAGAGCGTGGAGAACCTTAGAAAAGGATCCCTAGCAGGCTCCCGAGTGGCACAACCTTTGATATTTTGGGCCTATCACTGGAAGTTCACCAGTATGCAGCCATCTAAGCCCTGTAGTCCGAGAAAGCACAACTGGCTTAACTGTCTCTGGGCTGGATAGGATAGCCCTCCCTCTTTGCCATCACTCCAGACAGCATGGAAGTCTGTTAGCAGACTTAAGTAGTGTGGTCACGTCCAGGTCATTCCTACTCTTATGTAGGGATAAACGATTTAAAGGGGAAAATATTTAATTGTGATTTTTTTAACATTATTTCAATTGCAATTTAAATGCAAATAAAAATGTTATTTTTTTTATTTCTTTCTGACTTAAGGGCCATATATAATGCGGCAGAGTGCCAGTTTTCAAGCTCTGTATGATTAAAGTTCATTATTATTATTATTACTATTATTATTATAACTGCAGGGCTCGTGGTATGAAAACGGAACTTTTTCAAATTGCGGTTTCGATATAAACTATTAATCTCTCAGTCACTACATTAATGTCATGTCTGTGTTCATGTTCCAGTTGCAGAACTGTTAACCTTAATGGTTGTTAAGGAACGATCCAAGTCGGACCATGCAAGCACAAGCTCCAGTCACCTGGGGCTAAAAACTGGATTTAAGAAACCGGTTTGATTTGAGGTGCAGTGTAAACAGAGCATTGGTGCTATTTGTAGAAGCACCACAATTTCACCCAAAACATTGGCCGAAAAATGTACAAAGTTTTTGTAGATGACACTAATATCTGATATTACAGAAAACATGCCGCAACTACGACGACACCTATGTGGGTTAAAAAAATTATTTTACTTAAACTTACTTCTAATACCTTAAAAATGAGTGAAAAGGAGAAAAGACAAAGCTTTTCAGCACAGAATCACTCAAACATTCTGTTTGTCCAGAGGGCGATACACCCATTACTAAATATTGGTTTGAAATATCGTTTCTCAAGTCGATACCAATAAGATTCTGATATCATCGCCAATCCCTTGAGCTCTAAAACTAGGCTCAAACTCTTCACACGCTCCACACGAAACGATACCCAGCTTTACGGGGGTGGGCTATTTCAGGGATATCGGTCACAGGATCGGGTCCTGTTCGTTCTTTCATTCCTCTTATCCAGCATGTGTCCTCTCTCTCTATCTCTCTGTGCCTATTATTCACCACTCTCCACCTGAGAGTCCACTCTACAGCTCCTTCTCCTATGATGGTCAACCATTGTTTGTTGCGGTCTGTTTTTGTTTATTCGCTCGAGGGTCTCCTGCATTGTGGCATTGATAATTCCCTTTTTAATCTTGTTTTATGTTGTGTACTTCCCTTTTATGCTAATGCACTTGTCAACGGCACATAACGCAGTCTAAAGGCATTTTATTACTATTATTATTGTTATATATGTATTATTATTATTATTAAAGCTAAAAAAGCACAGTGAAGTTGTCCCATGACTGTGGCTCTGTCTTTCGCCACACATTTTCCCGTCCATTGAGCAGTACTGGAACACAGCTGGCTTTTTTTTTTTTGGTGGTCTCATGTCCGGTTCCAGTGTGAATCAATGCTCTATATTACCAACAATAGATTGTTCTTGGTTACAATAACACTTTTGTCGGAGGAAACACACCTCCCCCCCTCGGCGTGCTGTCTGGGAGTGCACACACACACACACACACACACACTCCTTTCCATAAACCCTCTTTTATGAAGCAACCCTACCAAAAACACAGTGCCCAGCCCGATCCGGCCCGGCCGGTTGAAGCGCCAGCACTGATCCTTATAATGAACCGCCTGCAGTTGCCACTTACTCCATGTACCGCCCAAAGAAACCAAGAAAACAAAGTACTTTTCGTCCTTCCTTTGGAGCAACCAGATGCTGCAGACCACCGTGCCCACCTCCCAAGCCAGAGAAGCTTTATTTGAGAATTGTATAAAGGAAAAAGCAAACATCCCGCCACCTCCAGCAGCAGGAGCACACATTTACTGCCAATCGCCAGCAGGATCTTTTAATATAATAAAATCATAATGAGAAGAGAAGGTTTCTGATGGTCTGTGCTTGTTGTTTAGGGTGAAGCAGCCACCAAAGCAGCTGTGGACCCCCCCCAACTAACAGCACACTGCAGGATCTGCTCCCAGTCCAGCACTTCATGACTCTTTGGCTGGAAAGGACGTACTCAGTAGCGATGGAGGGGGGTAAACAGACGAACTTCCCGAGCAAAAGGCAACAGTTGGAGAGCCTGACTGGCTGAGTTAATGACAGGATCACATATCCCACCCTCCCCTGCTCCAGCGCCTTATTAGAACTGGAGGGGGGGGCGCGTTGATGTGGCACGAGGATGAAGGTGCCTGTGCGTCTGTGATGGGTGATCTGATGGACTGGTGTTGGTAAACTTACCCCCCGATGCAGGCACTTCTCGCTGCTCCTCCAACAAAATGACCCGTTTCTTCCACAAAATAAAAAAAAACATAAAAATTCAGGATGGAAAGGTAAAGCCTCGTCCCGCACACCGCCGCGCCGTTAGTGCGTCGCTCCGTCCGATCCGCGCGCTAATCCCTCCATCGCAGCGAACGAAAGACGCTTCAGTCGCTCCGTGCGCTCCTCCGCATGGTCTCCGCTCCGACAAACGGCGAAGGGGAAGGAAAAAAACACACACACACACACACACAGCGGAGGGACGCGATGGTGTCAGTTTACACAACTCTCTCTCTCCCTACCTCGTTCTCTCGTTCCCGCTCGCTCGCTCCACCCGCATCCCGCAAACCCCACCCCCCGAGCGCTGGGATTGGCCAGTAGTTTAAAACTCACAACTCTACAGCTCCGCCCCGCAGCGCAAGACTGGACAGTTGCTCGTGCTCATAAACAGTCTGCTGTTTTACAAAGATAAGGCCCGCCCCGCAGCGCTGATTGGACAGTTGCTCGGGCTCACTAACAGAGGCTGTTTTACAACGGTAAAGCCCCGCCCTCAGCACTGACTGGCCAGTAGTGCATACTCACCAACAGTGCTATGAGAACGCTAAAGCCCCGCCCTCCATCACTAATCGGTCAATAGTGCACACCCACAAACATTGGAACGCTAAAACCCAGTGGCGCACACTCACAAACAGTGCCATTAAAGCCCCAAAAGTGCTGACTGGCAAATAGTGCATGCCCACCAACAGTGCAGCTGGAACGCTAAAGCCCGCCCCAGAAAGCTGACTGGCCAGTAGTGCATACCCACCAACAGTGGTGCTGAAACGTTAATAAAGTCCCGCCCCGGCCAGTGGTGCATACTCTTTAACAGTCCCATTAAAGCCCTGCCCCACAGCACTGATTGGCCAGTAGTGCATGCTCTCAAGGGGTGCCATTAAAGCCCCTACAGCTACGATTGGCTACTTTCCAACACTATTCTAGAATGCCAAGCCCTGCTCTGCAGCTAGATGAGCTAGGTAACCTAAACCCAAAGTGGAGGACCATCCAATAGGAACGTCCCTCAGCTGTTTTCCTATTGGGCAGGATTAAACTTGCATTTAAGTCATCAAGCTAAAATGAGAAACCCTGCTTTATTAATTACCCCCAAATAACTGCATATTTACAATGCCCCTCCCTCAGGCTGGGATAAGGTAATACTTTAAACTCATTTCCCTGCCCTCCTGAAGTGTAACTGTTCCACCGTTCCATAATGTTAAACCCCACCCCTTTCACAGGAAGATTAGCTTCTTGAATGCTAAAGTCACGCCTTTCTAGAACCACCACAAAGCCCTGCCTTTCTAATTCTACAGTGCTAAACTTCTCTTGCTCTAGAACTGGTTTGATCCCAAAAGGTTGTTCTAGACCTGCTGTACTGGTGATTGAGGGGGGTGTGGCTTGTCAGAATACAGGTGGCAAAAAAATGTGGAGAAAACACCCAGTTCCACACTTCTTCTGTGTTTCCCAACCCTGAAACGAGAGCTTTAGCGAATCACTGAACGGAAGAGAAGCTCAGTGACTTGTCACAATGCTTGACTGATCAGGTCCAAAAACCCAAAAGCAGAGTTTATGTCCTTAGTTCTTCTCCTGAAAAGCTGTGATAAGTCTACACCACACGTGTCTACTGATACTGTGGCCCAATGGCTCTATCTACATTGTTCCAAAAGGGCTGCTCTTCATCTAGAAACTGAATAAGTGAAAGTGACTATTTGTCATTGTGAACACACTCAAGCACCACAACAAAATGCAACCTCTGCATTTAACCCATCACACGTGCGCGCATGGAGCAGCAGGCAGCTATCAACAGCTCCCAGGGAGCAGCGTAGCAGGACGGTACCTTGCTCAAGGGTACCTCAGTAGTGCCCGGGGCAGGACTCGAACCTGCAACCTTCAGGTCTGAAAGACAGTGTCCTAACCACTAGGCAACCACTGCCCTGGACCATTGATGGAGAGCAACGGCCCTTCCTGACATGCCTCCCATGTAGATCAAATTCGTCCAGTATCTTTCTGACTGTGGATGTATTCATTTTCACAAGTCTGGGGTTCTTGGAGACTTCTTTTCGCATCAAACGGACCGCTCGCAAGCTGAATTTGCTGAGGCAACAAGTCCTGGACAAATGGGCACTCTACTCCACTTGCGGATGATTTTCCTCACAGTGACTGATTTCTAATCATCTTTTTTAAAGCCCTTGCCAGACTCATAGGCACCCATTGTTTTTCTGAAGGCCCCATAAAGCTCTTTACATCTTAACGTGATGCCACCACACACTTCGATAACAAAGAAAACACCAGACACTGGATAAGACAGGTTCAACCAGCAGGAGGTTGAAATGAATGAGTGAAAGTGACTATTTGTCATTGTGAACACACTCAAGCACCACAACCAAATGCAACCTCTGCATTTAACCCATTACACGTGCACACGTGGAGCAGCGGGCAGCTATCTACAGCGCCCGGGGAGCAGTGTAGTGGGACGGTACCTTGCTCAAGGATACCTCAGTAGTGCCCGGGCCGGGACTCGAGACCTTCAACCACTAGGCCACCACTGCCCACAATTCTAATCGATAGCACCTAATCTGGAACACCTGGTGTAAATGTAAGGGCGCGCTTACTTTTTTCCAAGACTGTTTTTTATTTAAATGATAAAAAATGGATACAAAATGTGAATTTGACGCCAATTGTTCAATTGTTCAATTAATCACCTCTAGAATGTAGGCACTACATCAAAGAGGATATTAAAATCATCATTATTTTTATGATCATGTTGTTATTCATATATTTGAACAATGGCATTAAGAACAAATATGACTATAAACTGTAGAATAATAGTAAACACGCAAGATGTGGAGTTATGATTAAAAGATTAGGTTGGAGGGCCCAGAAAGAAAACAGCCCCCCCCCAATAATCCCTGTAGATTTTCATATTAGTGGACACAAAGGGATTACCACCAGCCCCCGAATCCTGAACGCATGAAGGGGAGTACGTCTGCCTTTCGTCTCCGTGCTGTAACGCCGCGCCATGAAATATGTATGACTAAAGAAGCGGGCTGTGCCCTGAGAGTGTGCCATAATCATGTACAATAATCACGCACATATTGTGCATGTTGATTGAGGCCTTTTCTCTAAGGCGCAACGGACATAAAACCCCCACTTTTTTTTTTCCTCCTGCAGAGGATTAACCCACATTAATCATGATAAAACACACACCGCTGGATGGAAGATCAATCCACAATCGCCGTGCGGCTTCGGGCTTTGTGTGAACGCATTCAGCAAAGCGTCCAAAAGTATGCGGACACCTCTTCCGATGAATATTACCGAGCTGCTGATGTGGTCGACTGCACACAGCTAAACAGAGAAGCACTGCATGGTAGAATGGGAGGCTGTGGTGCACATGAGCTTCATTTTGGTGGCGGGAGTCCTTCTAGTATAGTACTGGGTAGAATCAATGGCGTTCCTACAGAATGACTTTTCCGAGTGCTCTGTCTCCTCCAGTTTTGATTGGCTACCAAGCATATTTTTGACATATTTTCGGATATTGGAAGGTACTTCGGTTCACCAAGTGCGCCCATTTATTTCACATCAGTATATACATGCTATGTCTACCATCCCTGCAACCTGACGGCTTCCAATGAAGGCAAAAACCTGTGCTTGATGCCAGTTTGTAGCTGCTACTACGGCCTGTTGGTTTCCACTCGAAGCTGGAACTTGAATTTTGCGATTGCAAAGCTAAGAAGACACACCAGTGCGCAAGTATAAACAAACCCAGTGGCTTAGGCCTCTTGCATCAGCTAAAAATGCTTTTAGGCTGGTGGACATTCCTGGAGTGGATGGTTTTAATCCAGTAGCTTTGAGATGAGCTGGAGTGGCAGACGTAACTGACCTTATCTGTCGTAGCTTCAATCAGGTCCTCTCAGCAATGTTCCTGCACCTTCTTAGAAGAGTAGATGCTTTTATTGCAGCAAAGTGAGACCCTTATTAATACCCTTTATGCTTTGGAAAATACATTGATCAGCCATAACATTAACACCACTTGCCTAATACTGAGTAGGTCCCTCATGCTGTTGAAACAGCTCTGACTGTGGTGCACTGTGTGTCCTGACAGCTTTCTATCAGAGTCAGCATTCACGTTTTATACCACAGTAGCTCTTATGTGGGACTGAAACAGCTTTCACTTTTTACATGCATCAGTAAGCCTTGGGTGCCCATGACCCAGTCACCGATTCACCAGTTGTCCTTCCTTGGATCACTTTTGCTAGGAACTAACTACTGCACTCCACAGGACCTGCTGTTTTGAAGATGCGCAGATCCTTATGCTCGCCCATTTTTCCTGCTTCCAACACATCAACTTCAAGAACTGACTGTTCACTTGCTGCCTCATGTATCCCAACCCCCCGACAGGTGCCATTGTAATGCAATCAGTAGATAGTCAATGTTTTTCACTTTACCTGTCAGGGATGTTCATGTTATGGCTGATCGGTGTATAGTGCCTATGTAAGCTGCACAGCCTGGCTGAATTCAAAGGGAAAAGTGCTATCTTGGGGGAAGAGCTCTTCTTTTTGATGTTCAGCGCATGCATACTGCATCATCCGGTAAACTCCGGCCGGGAAACGAAATATTATATGACTAGCACACAGCAAGTAGCTTAAATAATTTGGCTCGGGGCCTTGCTAAGCTGTTGAATCAGCCACATGAATAAAAGCTTTCTGGGATGTGTTTTTTCCTTCTTCTTTCTACCGAGATTTCAGAACATACAAGCGTGACATTGCTAAGGTCGGGCGAAAATACCCAGCATGTTTGCCGAGCTCAAGTGCTAAGAGGCTGCCGGTTATAGCTGTTTCGGAGTGATCTCTGCGCACTTAACCAGTGAATCTTCATTACCGCAGAGTGGCTCAGGTACTCCGGGCTGCCAAAGCCTTTTGCCCCCGGGGGGTCACTCACATTTGGACAGAAGAGCCCTCAGCGTGGGGTCCTGGCGACTGGAGACAGCGCGGATTCTCATCGTTCTGTTTGGATGAGGATTTAACTCTGCAGTGCAAAATGAATAAGTAATGCGAGAAGGTCTGCAGCGAGACCCAGGGGACCACCCAGGCAAAGCAGGGAAAAAAAGAGAAAAGAAACAATAAAAAAGCCCCACCACCTACATGATCTACATCGGCCCACTTTAACAATCACTTATATAATACATTTCATTAAACCCAAGTTCTCAATGGGGCGATTATAGAGCCCATATCCCGCCGTTTCCATGAATTCGATTATTTTCCCCAGTCCGCTCATTATGTTCCTGCGGGTTTATGTGCCTAAACTGTCATAATTTATGTCTGCATGATCTTTAGAAATAAAAACAAGCCTTTTTTTAAAAAAAGTCTGACTGTACGACTGCTGTGCAAAGGACCTCTGTTCTGATTGGACACCCTGTACAATGTTTTTAAAGCAGCCAAGGTTGATACACCCCTTATAACAGCAGCGTGAAGGGGTGGGGATGAACTGCTAAACCAGGTGGGTGAGGGGTGGTGGGGGGTATTCGTTCATTGGCCTAGGCTGAATCTTCTTAAATCGTCTGGGAGGGTGGCGGCATTTTTGTGTTTTTGGTCTGGAGAACGTAAAAAACGGGAGATTCTGCAAAAAATATTCAAATGAACAGGAGAACGTAGTGCTAGCAGGCTAATTAGCACTAGCAGGATATCTAGCTACGTTTAAGGTTTCGACGCTTTAACACTGTGTGTGTATGTGTTTATGTGTGTTTTAAAGCCTTGTAAAACCTGATTAAATGTATTTATTCTGTGGATGGCAGAGGACACTAAAATATGTGAGAAACCTGGAAAAACCAGTAGGGTTGACAGGCAAGTAGGTTTTTTTTGTGTGTGTGAAATCACAGATGCGCTGAATCTAAAATGAGAGATAAATGTCTATATGCAGATGTAAGTAAATTAAAATAAAATGAAATAATATAAAATAAAATAAAATAAATAAATACCCTTACAAAGCAATTTTTCCCTTTTCTGCTCTTGGAGGCCCATGGTCCCGACCATTTTAGCATTTTCCCTACTTTCACAGACCCTCCTCAGCCCAGTAAGGGGTTGCTAATGAGCTGGTTAGTGGAATCTGGTGTGTTGGGAGCAGAGAAAACCCTCAAATGTGCAGAGCAGTGGCCCTCCAACCAGGACTGGGAAACACTGCTTAAACGATGCTTCCTTTTAGTGAATGAAATGTCAATTTCAACAAACTTGCAAAGGTTCTACAAGATTTCCCCCTCTAGAACCATATGTCCAATTTAAGAAATATTAAGAAAGCTGTATGCTTCAGAGTTTAAAGTGTGCACCATTACAAACAGGCTCTAATCACTAAAATCCTCCCCCCTGACAGAGTGGACCACAGCATCATTATGTACAATCGGCCCACCATATGGCATCTTCCATTAAAAGTTAATTTGACAAGATAAGAAGGGGGATAATTTGCATTTTTGCACCATACGAAGTTTCGATAGATTATGCGCCGGGGGATTTACCGCCTGTTTTTGCTGATTGTTTGTCTGATAAGCCACCACCAGACTTCGTTGCTATGGCAGCGGCATTTGAATGAGCATTTGATGGTTTATTTTGATGAAAAGAGATAAGAATGATCATAATAAAACATTTTATTTTATTTTTTTAAGTGTTTCACTCTTCATTTACAGTAACATTTATACATGCGCTTGTATGGATAGGACAGGAAGCCCTATTATTCAAACAAGATTGACTTGTACAGAATTACACTGAGCTGTTCAGAAATGATAGGCACTTAAAACAAAGTTTAAGCTGCCATTTGTAGCAGAAAAATGCTTTTTTAAAAAAAATATTCACACTACATATTTTGGATATTAGCATTTTTTGACTGCCACAAAAAGTTTCATTGAAAAGGTTATTACAATATTGAAATGTCAGTCGCATCTCCCGCTATAGATGGAATTTCATAAAATTTGGTAGAATTTTTAGAACTTCTGAAGAATGTGTTAGTGATGCAGTGTGAGATATTTTGTGAAGTTTGAATCTTTTTGTTGCAAGATATCCGCGAGTGAAATGCTATATTTTTACCTTGATGTTGTCTACTATGCAGCCTTCAACACTTGATCTGTAACTAGCTAGGGACATGTGCTTCCTAGAGGCCAATCCACCATACAGTTTTTCGAAATTTTTGGCAAAACAGTATTGAGCAATTGCTCGAAAAGTCATTTCATGGGCTGGTGGCATTAACGGACAACCCATCTACAAACGAGAAATGCTTATTATATATGAGCCATGTGGGGCAATAGTCCCACCAGATTTCCTAAGTGTATGATATCTGATGGGAAAAAAGAAAGAAAAAAACACCATATGAAATACAACCCCAAATCAGAAAAAGTTGGGACGGTTTGGAAAAAGCAAATAAAAAAATAAAGTAGTGATTTCTAAATTTACTTTGACTTGTATTTCATTGCAGACAATATGAACACAACATATTTCATGTTTTGTCTGGTCAACTTCATTTAATTTGTAAATATACATCCTTTCCTGTTATTCAGACCTGCAACACATACAAAAAAGTTGGGCAGTTAAGCATTTACCACTTTGTAATGTTGCCATTCCTTTTCACAACACTTAAAAGATGTTTAGGGACTGAAGACATTTATTAGACATTCATGTTGTAATTTTGTCCAATTCTTTCTGCAAACAAGTCTTAAGGTGGGCAACAATATGGGGTCTTCGTTGTCGCATTTTGCGCTTCAAAATGCCCAGCACATTCTCTATTGGAGACAGGTCAGGACTGCAGGCAGGCCAGTCAAGTACCCGTACCCTCTTTCTCTGCAGCCAGGACTTTGTAATGTGTGCAGAATGTGGTTTTGCATTGTCTTGTTGAAATATGCATGGGCATCCCTGGTAAAGAGTCTTCTTGAAGGCAGCATATTGTGCTCCAAAATCTCTATGTACTTTTCACCATGCCATCACAGAAGTGCAAGTTACCTTTGCCAAAAGCACTGACACAAACCCATACAATGACAGACCCTTGCTTTTGGACTTGTTGCTGGTAACAGTCTGGATGATCCATTTTTTCTTCGGTCTGGAGCACACGACGTCCATTTCTCCCAAAAAATACCTGAAATACTGATTCATCTGACCACAGTACACGTTTCCATTTTGTGATGGTCCATCCCAGATGCCTCAGAGCCCAGAGAACTTGACATCGCTTCTGGACACTGTTAACATAGGGCTTCCATTTGGCACAGCACAGTTTTAACTGGCATTTGTGGATGTAACTGTGGATGTAAATGTATTGTGGTACTTGACGAAAGTTTGCCAAAGTCGTCCTGAGCCCATGTGGTGATATTGCTTATAGATGAATGACGATTCTTGATGCAGTGCCACCTGAGGGATCAGAGTTTACGGTTGTTCAGCTTAGGCTTGCGCCCTTGTCCTTAACGCACTGAAATTCCTCCAGATTCCTTGAATTTTTTAATTATATTATGCACTGTTAAAGGTGAAACATCCAAACCTCTTCTTATCTTTTTTTAAGGAACATTTCAATAATTTTCTCATGTATTTCTTGGCAAACTGGCGATCCTCTGCCCATCTTTGCTCCTAAAGGACTAGACCTTTCTTGGATGCTGCTTTTGCACCAAATCATAACTACAATCACCTGTTGACATCACCTGTTTCAAATCACATCATTATTTAACCAATGTATCTCATTACTAGCCCCAAACTGCTCCTGTCCCAACTTTTTTTGGAATGTGTTGCAGGGCTGAATGATAGGAAAGGATGTATATTTACAAATGAAATGAAGTTGACCAGACGAAACATGACATATTTTGTGTTCACATTGTCTGCAATGAAACACAAGTCAAAGTAAATTTAGAAATCACTAGTTTCTTTTTTTATTTGCATTTTCCATACTGTCCCAACTTTTCTGATTTGGGGTTTTATTATTAAGCAAAATTCAAACATGTCAAGGTCCCCACCTTCCCCTGTTACTGCAGAGTCTCAAGACTGAATGAAGCGTAGCAGGAGGTGTAGCATCGCGTAATGCATAGTAAGGACTGTCACTGTGGCTGGAGCCATTGTGAGGGCTTTATTGATCTCAGCAGGGTTTTTCTCCCCATTAACGTTGCACTTTTGCGCAGACATTGATGGGAGGATTACTCGGGGTTACTCTTAAATCAGCCCAATACGAGGCTGATCTGAGCCCTATTGATGAAGGCCACAACTCTGAGGAGATGGGCTTCTAATAAGATAAGACACAAACTCTCAGTAGCCCCACGCAATTCAGAATTCAGCCTAATCTCCCAGACTTAAAGCTGTGCTTTGTGCTTTTAAGCTGATTCTGTTTACTTCAGCGTTCATTGCTTAGATATGGCTTAGAACTTTTATTCTTCAAGGAATTTTTGAGTAGACGTCTCTAGACCCCAGAGGAAAACCTTACTGCTTCAGGAGGAAATGCATTTCTGTTCAAAAGTTTGGACGCACTTGTCATTTTAGTTATTTTACTTATGTACAACAGTAGATTATGCAGTGCAGATATGAGTTTCATAAGTGAGATGCCAAAGGGCATTTCCACATGCTGTATTTACAATAATAAAAGCAAAACTGTTAAAGTTAATAAATGATAAATAATAAACTACAACCAGATTAGCATTTTTATGAAGGATATAAAGTGCCATGCAAAAAATAAACACAAAAGCTTTAAGCAGTTAAGCAAACTTTCTGCAGACCAACAAAAGATAGTAATAAATAAAGAAAGACAAGAAAGAAAGAAAGAAAGAAAGAAAGAAAGAATGAAAAAGAAAGGAAGAAAGAAAAAGATGGATAAAAGGACAGAAAAAAGAAAGATAGAAAGGAAGAATGAATGAAAAAGAAAGAAAGATCAAAAAAGAAAAAAGAAGGAAGGAAAGAAAGAAAGAAAAAGATGGATAAATAGACAGAAAGAAAGAAAGGAAGAAAGAAAGAAAAAAGGAAGAAAGAAGCAAAGAAAGAGATGGATAAAGGGACACAATAAAAAAAAGAAAGGAAGAAAGAAGATAACTGCGTGTTTTCCCTGTGATGGACTAGTGACCCATCCAGAGTGTTTCACCACCTTTCACCTGCTGAGCACTGGTGCAGACTTTAGCACCCCTGCAACCCTGGCTAGGATAAATAATTCAGAGAATGAATGAATGAATGAATGAATGAATGAATGAATGTATGAATGAATGAATGAATGTATGAATGAATGAATGAATGAATGTATGAATGAATGAATGAATGAATGAATGTATGAATGAATGCTACTCTATATTTTTTTTATTTTTTTAGATTTTATTTGTCTAGGAACTGGAGCTGTCAGGGATTTTTTGGCGCACTGATGTGAGTGATGATGGGTTGGGTCGTCATGGACAAAATATTATTGACTCTGTGACAGTTCAGGTTGGACAGAATTTTGTTCGGATGTATTTTCAGGTCTGATTGGTGTTTGATTGTCTACGTGAGTGGCGAGGACATCATAGCCGTCCACGAAACTGCGTTATACAGCGTGTTTTCAACCAGTTGGGAGAGAACACCTGTCCCAATACGACAACTTGGCAACCCAAGCCATAAAGATCATAAAAATTAGAGACTGCTACAAGCACATACCACTTTGTTTAAAATGTTTACTGAAATAAAACAACATAACTCAAAAGGTTTTCTCAAGCTCAATTAATTTTTGAAGGCATTTAATGGTTTGAAGGTCGTTAACGGAACAAACATTTTAAATAATATGACATTTTTTTCATTTACAAAATCTTAGACATGGACTTATGGTGGTGGGTGCTCTGGTTAGGAACCTCTATCTTTACCTTCACCATCTTTCTCTGCTGTAGGAGTAGAAATCATTACCACCGCTGTCCAGTACCCACTTTGAGGTTGACTGAGGGTGTAGGAGCAGTTTACTGTGATTGGTTTTGCTCCAGTGACGAACCCAAATACGGCCTTCCACATTTTAGGAAAGAAACTTCATCCACCGTCTTCAAAGCCTTAACGAAACGAGTAACAAGAACCTTTACTGAAATATAGTGAAGTATTGTGAAGTTTCCCCCAAACGTGGTACTCAAGTAAAGTACAGATACTATGTAATTAGGTACAGTACTTAAGTAAATGGACTTTGTTACTGTCAACCCCTAACCCCAGTGTCCATAAGCAGAATTCAGCCCATCTCAGCAAATGTGTTCTCGTTCAAAGCAGATGAAGAGATATGGCAACAGGCTTCTTTTTATAGATTAATTGCAAATGTCTGTAAAGGTATAATTGTGGCTTTTTTCCCCTGCTGTCATCCTCTGCTTTCCTGGAACAAAAAAATGGAGATCAAAATCAACTCCTGGGTGAATAATGGCTGCACTAAAACGAGTTTAGAATGAGCAAAATTTCACTCTTTACTCGCCACCTTGAGCCTTCACGTCACCTTACCAAGTGACAAGACATGCATACCATTAAGTCAGTTTCATTCCCCTTACATTCTGATGTAAAATTCTGTTTGTTGGACCTTCCCCCCCCCCTTCGTCTGGGCTCAGGGCCTACTTCAGCAAGGTTGTATTAGTCATGTGGAGCAGAATGTAGCACAGGAGCAGGACAAATGTGGAAAGTAGGCCAGGACAGAGAGGTAGGGTGCAGACTCATTATGACAAGGACAGGGGTCACATCCTGTGGGCTAAAGCTACAGGTGTAATACTTATGCAGGGCTGCTCCTGTTTCCATCAGAAACATGGCGCAGAAGGCATGAACAAAGGTAAATAATGACAATGACTATGCAGGCAAGCTCCTCATTTATAGTGGAGAAATGTCTCGGCTTTTCAGCTCAGAGGCCCAGAGCTTGGTAATGAAGCAAAAGGTCATGGGTTTGATCCCAGTTCATGCCATCCTGCTATAGCCTAAAGCCAACCACTCAATCCCCAGGGTGCTACAGAGAGACTTTTGCTCCAACTGGCATCTGGAGGTCACTTTGTGCAATGCTTAAATGGCAATACAAAGGCATTAAGAGAGCCTGTGACTGGGTAAGAAGTATCATGTGTCATGACATGTTTTACTCTTTAATACAGCTATTCTTTTTTCCTTTCAGCCAGATGAAACATGCATAAAAAAGACTGCAGATGGGTCGCACCTCTTCCGAGCTTGACTGGTCGTCTAATCATCCCAAAAAGTACTTGGCTGGGGCTCCTAAGTTTAAGCCATCTAACAGTCTTAGCTAATTGATTGCTAATTCTGTTACATTATGCTAGCACGATGGCAAACATTGTGCTGAGTGATGGGGGAGTGGGAGGGCCATTGCACACACCCAGACAGAGCAAAACCAAATCTGTTCCTTGGACTATCAGCCACAGACAACTGCGGTAACACTGGGGAGCAACCTCACAATGTCCCAATGTGATAGGGCCCATGCTTGGATGGTTGCACCACTCAGGAGCTCTGTGGTATGTTTTATGTTTTTTACACTTAGTTAAACCTTACAAATGCATTAAAACTGCAAAAAAATAACAAAAAACAAAAACTTTTTTTGATAGTACAATCTTTGATCCACAGTACAAAATGTACTGTTATGAGATTTGTAGGTCGATGCTGATCTCTGATATTTGTGGTGCACATATCCGCAGATCCCAATATATTAATATTTTTTTAATTGCAAAAAAAATACAAAAATTGGGCAGAGGATGAGAAAAATATAACATGCACAGAAATTTTATTTCCACACGCTTAAAAATAAGGTAAACAACCCTAATTCTCTTTGCCAATCTACACTAAACAAAAAACGTGCTTAAGCCTTAGAACAACATATAGTAAGTGATTTTTTTGTCAAATGGAGTAAAAAGAACCCGTCATGGTTCAACTGCTGATCTCATCAATGTACGTTGCAACCACATTTTACTGAAGTCAGCAAACGTGACCCTACATGATCCATATCGTCTTCCATTTGTCAGTTTAACATTCTACTCACAGTAAAAAATATATGCAACATTTGCACGTCGCAAGCTGGAGTGGGTGCATGTGCAGGTCCATTGAATCAGCCCATAAGAAAACGAATGTAGCACAACAGCAGATCCTCTTCTGGCTTAACGTCACCTTGAATAAATGCTGAAATACATCTCAAACCCTTCTGCAGACTCCCTTTTCTTTCGTCTTCCTCATGATTATTGTGTTTCTGCTTGAGTCACTGACCTCCTGGAGCGATGTGAATAGCCTGGACGCGTCTGTCGTCTCTCTCTGTTTACCTGTGCTTGAGCTAGTGGGGCTGCAGCAGTCTTGCCAGACTCGGTCTCTGCTCGGGGAGATGGAGCCAGCACGATTTCTTCATCATGACAGGCCGGGAATTGACTCGTACCACAGCGCAGCGGGGGGACAGAGTGGAGCTACCTTCAAGCTAATCTTGCGCAATTAGAAGGACGACAACAACAAAATGCAAACAAGGCTAACGGGAGCATATATTCATGAAAGAAATCAATGCTCAGTGGGCCGGCCGCAGAACCATGGGAAAGATGGACTCAAGTGGAGCACAGTTTAAAGGCTTAAAAACAATCTGTTATTGTGTTTATAAAACTTTTGCACATTTAGACATGTCCTATTGCTAGTCATACATTTATCATAGTTATAATAGATCATGATAGTGTTCTCTAGTTGGTTAAGCTACTGCATCACTTTCAGTTTTGGTTTTTGGACCGGTTGGAAAATAATCAGTGGCCAATTCATGCTAACAAGCAAGCTTGTCTCTATCTTAAAGTCAAGCTTTTAAGAAATAATGTATTATGTTCCAAAAACAGAAAATATAGTCAAAGCCTAAAATTAAAATATGCATTCAACTTTTCGGCAAAACAGATATCAGCAACATCTAACAGCAGAAGGAAATTTTGTTAGTGACACTATAAGAAGAATCTGTAAAAAAATATGTTGAAAAGTTTGAAAAAAGAGAAAAACTCTTTCTATTAAACTAAAAACTAACAAACAAAAAATAATTAAACTAATGTTAATTAAACTTAAAATTCTGTTTTCTCAACAGTAGTTAAAACCAGTAGTCAGCCGTTTCACTGATTTGAAATACAGATTTTTACTGTTATTCAGCATTTTTCAACATGTTTTAACATGCAAAATCAGTTGAATAACCTGCTTTTAAATGTCAAAACTCTATAAAACAATATACAGTTTTAACTGCCAGTAAAAAACAGAATTGTGAAACATTTGTTTTTGTGAATATATAATTCATTTCAGCACAAGAAGAAAAGCATGCATACAATACAAGCATGCATACAATACAGTATATGCATTTAATGGGAATTTACGATTCAATTTTACAGTAATTTGACAGTGCAAAAACAGCAATTTTTTTTACATAGTAGCTGCTATGGCTCTGCTGTAAGAACAACACCTGCCACATTTCAGTTCAACCAGTGAGGGTGATGAAATTTTAAACAGCACATATGTGGGGTATGCAGTGATGTCATGCAAAAAGATTAAGTTCATTGATTTATTTTGGTTTAGTGACACAGTTGTAGAGGGAAGTGGCATTATGGGAAGCCATAATCAGAACAGGTTCTCAAAGCTGGTTCTCAGGGACTCCTTCCATTTCTATCCCAGGGCAGCGGAATGTGGCTCCTATATGGCATTGAACAATTTTGCATATTCTTTTTCAAGGGCGGACACACAAATGGTGAGGCTAAACAATAAAAAAACATCTCAGGAAGGACTGGTATCTTTTGCAAATTGAGCCGTCTTCACACAAACACCACAGTGGGAGTGGCTGGACTCCTGGCATCGTCCCTGTGAGTCGACGAGCTTTGAAAAATCGGGCTGATAAGAGTACCGGGTAGACGTGCTCCGTTGAGTCATCCCCCGTGAAGTAAACGAGGAGAACTTGGCACAGCGCGTGAGGCCTGATTAAGTGTTGCATATTCACAAAAAGGCTCCGTCTCACTGCCTCGATCGAAACCCCAGGAGTTTCTCTAAGAACACACAGATCGCAGAGAACGGGGAGCGGGGTGAACTGAAGCATTACCGCTGACCTAGTGCAACACTCTGGAAGCTGGGCAATTTCACAAGATATTATGACGATTCCGGACAGCTGTGTGAATTTGTTCCGCTAACACGTTGCCAAAGACTTGATGAATTCATTGAACGCCTGAATGGGGTCAGATAGGAAAGGATTTGCCAGGGCTTTTCTGGCAGCTTACAGCATGTTCTGCACTATACTGGAGGAAAAAAGGTTTGATTTCTTGGTTTGCATGAATAAAAGCTCCACATCTGAAGGCTGGTGTGTAAAGTCCTTTGGCACCATGTTCCCCCCAATTGTGCTGTAGGAAATAGGCGAAATTGAGGAAGCCATCCAAAAAGGGCTTCGAATTGGCACCTGTTCTCCACCACCGGCTAAATCGCAGCCACGAAAGCCATGATTGTCTCGGCAGACAATTCAAACTTAGGTAAGGTGCCAACTTCTCTGAAGGCAGAAGATATGTGTGCAGAGGGAAGGGCTGGCCAGGATAACCTCAGACACTGATAGTCAACCTTGAGAAGATGATGGAACAGGCAAGGCATGTAGAAGAGATTGGTACCATTTTTTGTACATCCCATTGGCAAGCCTGTTCTCGAACACCGCAAGACTGTAAAGGCTGAGGGTAGGGTGTAAGTGGCCAAATGTATCAAGCCAACTGAATGCCTGTGAACCACAACTCAATGCCCGAGCCTGATTTTTTCGATTTATTTGTAAAACGGCGCTTTCCATGAGGCCTGGGTGCAGTTTGCTCATGATGTGCCAGGAGGATTGATGGTTCTGGCCGTTTTCACCTTCAAGACGGTATCCCGCGGCAGCAGCAGCAGCAGCAGCCAGCGCTGTGCGACACAGTCAGCCCTAAATCAAAGCCAGTCACATCTCAAATCAACCTCAAGACTCAAAACCCTGGGGAGTCTAAACCCCCTTTCAGTCTGAGCTGTGAAAGAGGCTCAGAGAAAAACATGCTAATGCTACTAACAGTGGATGTAAAAAGAAAGAGGGCTGATTAGCATTATGAAACATGTTCTAGGCTTATTGGGTAGATTTATGAATGGAGAGAGAACTCTTATAAACCGTGTGAATGGAAGTAGAACATCGTAGAACATAACAAATGGAAGGAGAACATTAAAGGATGAAGGATATCCTTAAGAATGCTACCCTTCATGGAGAATATTGTGGAACAATAGAACAACTTTCTAGAACAATGTCAATTGGGGGAATGTTCTAGAAGAATGCACATGATGTTTAGGATCTTGACGTGTTTATTTATTGCAGTAGTTGCCTTCTGTAGTTGTATAAGCACTTGGCGCATATATGTACTAAAGAAATTGCGTCTGTTATTTATTTTACAACCACGAGCAATGCGTTGGTCTCCGTGTAGCACCACTCTCAGTGTTGATCTATGCAATGCGAACGCTTGATTGTTTCCTCTGTCCTGGAAGTCGCTTTGAATAAAAGCGTCAGCCAAATGAATAAATGTAAATGTACATGATGAGAGTATTGAGTATTAACAGTGAATGGAGGAGCACATTCTGTAACACAACAAATAAAGGAGAGCATTCTAGAACAATATGAAGGATATGATCTTTTGTGGAGAATATTATAGAACAATATGAGAACTTTCTAGAAGATTCTAAAATGCACATAATGGATGTGAATATTCACGAACAGTGTGATTGTGGGAGGACATTTTTGAATATCATGAATGAAGGAGAACATTCTAGAATGGTATGAATGGAGGAACATATTCTGGAACACTACAAATGAAGGAGAACATTCTAGAAGGGTGTAACGGATGTCATGAATGATGTCACCTTTCGTGGACAACATTCTAGAACAATGTGAATGGGAGGGGATTCTAGAACAGTTCACAAAATGGAAGTGAATTTTCTCGAAGACTGTGGATGTGGGAGAAACGTTTTGGAATAGCAAGAATGTAACATTCTAGAATGATATAACGGGAGAGAACATTCTATAACAGAGTGAAAGGCAAAGCATTTTATAGCACTGCAGCGGATAATAACATTATAGAAAAATAGGCTATTATAGAATGTTGCTATTCCAGCCAACATCTTGGGATGTCAAGATTCAAACGTCCCCAAATTTGGCACATGGCATCAATACCATGTTTTTTGGAAGCATGCCAAATTTTGTAAAATTTCTTTATCGAAAAAGTTGCTTACACTAAAATGTTTGCAGAGTGCTGTTATCTCACAGCCAGAAGGTCCTGGGTTCAGTTCCCAGGCAGGGGGCGTCCAGGGTCTGTTCTGTGTGGAGTTCTTGGGTCTCTGCAAGGGGGAGGCCAAAGTCCAAAGACACGTATGTTTGATGGATTGGAGATGCAAAACTGCAAAGATGAGCAATGTGTGTCTGCCTGATGGCTGGTGACTTTTCCAGGGTGCCTTTTTGTCCTATGAGTGCTGGGATAGGGTCCTGCACCTCCCTGTGACCCTGGTTACAACAAGAGGCTCAGAAAATGAATGAAGAATGTTTGTGATTATCTTTCTCATGCAGTGTTTCAAAAAGACATTGTAAACTACTGGAAAGGTCCTGACTTACCATCATAAATTTTAGGCCCTGTCCACATGGACATCTGACATCTTCACTTTTCTGAAGTCAGGTGAATGAGGATCAAACTATTTTTCTGCTTGTTGGAGACATTGAGATGGCGTCACATGCAGCTGTTTCCTGGCATCAGTTTCTCCCAAAATCACGAAAAAGTGCAAAGAAACTGTCTTCATTGCGTTTACATGCCATTAGTTTAATGCTCTGGGGGATCATGATTCCCATGATTGTGCAGTTAGAGGGTGAATCCAGTAGCAGCAGTGGTGGTGTTTTCTTTGTCTGCGTTGCCACATCAGGAGGATTGTTAACACAAAGAGGTTAGTGGGCAGTGGTGGCCTAGTGGTTAGGACACTGCCTTTGGGACCGGAAGGTCACAGGTTCGAGTCCCAGCCTAGGCACTACTGAGGTACCCTTGAGCAAGGTACTGTCCCACTACACTGCTCCCCGGGCGCTGTTGATAGCTGCCCACTGCTCCACG
>JBBPDA010000041.1:2607428-2618930 GCA_037974385.1 Arnoldichthys spilopterus
AGAGAAAAGGAGAGAGAGGGGGCAGGCAGACGTAAAAAAGGGAATGAGAGAGAGAGAGACAGAAGACTAAAGAAAGAGAAAAAATCTACGGGATGGAGAGGGAGAGAGAGAGAGAGAGAGAAACAAGAAAAGAGATAGCAGGGGGAGGGTGAAGACAGTGAGAAAAAAAAAGCCAAAAAGACGAAAGAGAGATGAAGACGAAGAGAGAGAGAGAGAGAGAGAGAGAGAGAGAGAGAGAGAGAGAGAGAGAGAGAGAGAGAGAGAAAGGATAGGGCAAGAGGGAGAGAGAGATAAAGTAAGGAAGAAAATATTCATGACATGAAACAGAAAGCCTGATCAGTGAGCACCTCAGAGCGTGTGTTAATGAAGAGAGAGGCTTTTATTAGACAGCACTGAAATATTTATCAGATTAATATTTTAGAGGGCCATTCTGACACGGAGCCCGGCGCTGAGTTAAAGGAGTGCGCTATCTTTCATTTCTCCTTTCTTCCCCTCTTTTTTTAAGAAGAAACAAATCCTCAGTCCCCCTTACATCCTGACTCTCTCTCTCTCTTGCAATTTCTCACCACGTTGTTAAAAGCCACCATCCTCCTGCCTCTTATTAGAGTCTGAATGGAGGTGCAGCGGTAAAGCCCAGCAGGCAGACTGAGAGGCATAATGGAAGACAAATGCACTAAGGGCCACTTTCAGCATCTGTCATTTTTTCCAGAAGAAAAGACTTTAGATCGGTTTAGTGATTTAGAAAAGCTGTTTCTGGATCAGTTCGAAAATTTAAATCAAACAGTGTTTCTGGATCAGTTGGGAAATTTTAATCAAGCACACTGTTTATGGATCAGTTCAGGTATGTTGAAGGCTGGTAATGCATACGTTTTCTGGTTCAGAAAGACTGCTTCTGGATCAGTTTGGTGCCCAAAAAGTTAAAATGCACTCCCCATTTCCAGAAATTTTCAAAAACTTAAAAACATTCTTCAACCATTCTTCAAAAGTAAAAATGTTCAATGTTTTCACAGAACAACCTAAACATATTTTGTAAATATAAACAAATTTGAAGTCAGAATAGAGGCGTGTTTTCCACTGCTTTACATCACCTTTCCTGTCAATAATACTTTGCAAAATTGGGAACTGAGGAGACTAATTGTTGTAGTTTTACAAGTAATTTACTTACTTGATGCAAGTCTTCAGCTGCTCACATACACCAGAAGCAGGAGCAGTGGGTGGCACCCAGGGAGCAGCTAAGGTGCCCACCCATGAATGTGGGAGGGTGAAACTGCTGCTTACTCCAACATTTTTCCTGCTGGTCCCAGGGGTTAAACTGCCGACTCTACGGTCACAAGACGTCTTCTCTAACCATTAGGCCACAATTGCCCCAAGTTGTAGGTATATTACAAAATACAAGTTGCACAGACAAAACATTAATAGTCGTTTCATTATACTTTTGTCAGTTAAAGCATCAAGAGATTTTTTCTTATTATTAAAAAATGTCCAAAAATGTCCCTAGAAATGGGGACTGCAGAAGCAACATAGGCAAAGAACTTCAGTTTTAATTCACACTCAGTATTCATCTATTGCACTCTCTCTCTCTCTCTCTCTCTCTCTCTCTCTCTCTCTCTCTCTCTCTCTTTCTTACACACACACACACATGCACACACACACACACACACTAAAATCTCCCTCTCCATCAGTATTCCTTTTCTCTCGCAGGGATTTTTCTCAGTGTGACCTCCCCTGCTGCAGTCACTGACCCACAGCCGTCTTTTAAACTATAGACTAACCTTATATACCCCAAACACACACACAGACACAGACACACACACGATGGGAATTTTGGAAGCTTTTACTGACTCACATCTTTGAATCTCTTTCTGTAAAATGAACAATATCTTTTTTCAAATAATTTGTTCATTTTGTTCAATGTAACCAGTGCACCGCTGCAACAAGACTTACTTAACTTCATCTAGTATAAAACACAAACTCACATTTATTAAGCTCTTAATCTCATTTCAGTTAAAAGCTGATTGGAGAGAGGTCTTTAGATCTTGACATGATGAAACCCCACATTTTTCCTGCTTCCAGCACATGAACATCAAGAACTGACTGTTCACCTACTGCGTGAGATGAATTTTAGTGGCCTTCTGGTGTTTACAGAACACAGTACCTAATTATATAACCAAGTATGAGTCAATAACCATGTTCCATGCAAGACAGAGGTCTTAAGATCCGCCTCATTTTCCTTTATCCTCCAATTGCTGTTTAGCAATCACTGCTAGCTGCTAACATTAATGGCTCTGCAGTGGGAACTGTAAAGAGTACCATGTTCCTTGGTGTGACACCACCAACTCCAAGAATCACAGCAGAGAATTCATCTCCTGAGCTTTCCCCCTCCCATCCCCACTACCTTCTGCAGAGGCACCATCCAGAGTGTTCTGACCAGCTGCATCATTATTTGGTTTGGCAACTGCAATATGTCTGACCACAAGGGCCTGCAGAGAGTAGTGAAGACAGCAGTTCAATATTGGGGTCCTCACCCCTCACTGGAAGAGACATTCTGAGGCATTGTGCAAGACCTGTCCCACCCCTCACCTGTACATTTTTCACTCTTGTGCCATCCGAATGGAGGTACTGCAGCATCACAGCCAGATCTGCCAGGCTGCGTGACAGTTTTAACCCTTTGGCTGTCAGGCTTCTCAGCACCATGTTGCCTCCCAGGACTCTACACATTGCATCACCTTCCCCATAAGCCTCCTATACAGAGCTTATACTCATGCACAGTAACTTTGTCCAAGTATATGTTTTTGCATATATAAATTACCATAACTGTAATATACAGAACTTAAGCACTGCCACTTTATCCAGATGTCTGTTTTTTTGCACATAACTTATGACTGTTAGTTATAATATAGAAATGAATCTTCTTTACTATTTTACAAACTGCAAATTCTGCTGTTCAGGTCAAATTCACCACTAGCATTTGTACATCACATGTAATATATACTGAACAGTGCTGTCCATGTACTCAGACATGTTTGGCCATAAACGTTACCCAATGTGCCAACTCACTTTTTGTACTGTTTCTTGTAATTTTTTCTACTTATTTTCTGTCTTTGTATTCTGTATTTTCATGTATGTCTGAGCTTGTATAAGTGAGCTTTGTAATTTTGTCTCTCTGTATACTTGTATATGGCTGAGATAACAAAGTTTACTTTGGCTTTGACACAAACACACAAACACACACACACACACACACACACACACTACAGATCTCTCTGAAAACAGGATACATACAATATATACCCCAACACACACACGCACACACACACACACACACACACACACACACACACGTACACACGTACACACGTACACACACACTACAGATCGCTGAAAACAGGACACATAAAATATATACCCCAACACACACACACACACACACACACACACACACACACACCTACACACACATTACAAATCCCTGAAAACAGGAAACATATAATATATACCCCTAACACATACACACACACTACAGATTGCTGAAAACAGGAAACATACAATATATACCCCTAACACACACACACACACACACACACATACACACACACTACAGATCCCTGAAAACAGGAAACATATAATATATATCCCTAACACACACACACACACACACACACACACACACACACACACACACAACAGATCCCTGAAAACAGGAAACATACAATATACACCCCTAACACACACACACACACACACACACTACAGATCCCTGAAAACAGGAAACATATAATATATACACCCAACACACTCAATTGCATACACTCTACTGAATCGAGGCGCTGGCTGTCTGTTTACTCATTTATCTCTCAAACGTCGTCCCATCAAACGCCTTTCCAATTCTATCCCCATAAAAAATTGCACCATTCTGATACATTTGGGAAAAAAAGGCAATCCAATTAATTAAAATTAAATGATGAACAAATGCCGACACTGGCTTCAAGCAATATGCGCCGGATTACAAGGTTCGTTATGTGCCTTGTGTTCGTTTGGACCTAATCAGCTTATTACCGCAGCTCATTAGTGATGTTTGGGTAATATTTGAACTTCACTTGTCTAATTTGACAGATGAATGTTCTCTTTCTTTGTTGATTTTCTTTTCTCTTTGGAATTTCTTCTCCCATTTGGCTACAGCGTACGTATCCCTATCTAAATTCGATGACATTCAATTACTTTAATGAACTGTATAGCATTTTATTCGGAGATGTATTTATTTATTTTTTAAATTTATTTATTTATTTCCTTTTTGAACCACAATTAACTCAGAGTTAACTTGCCAAAAAAAAACAAGCATTTGCTAAATCATTGTAGTTTGTAGATTGATTGTAAAACTGCATTGGGAGGGGATGGGATGGGATTTTATTTGGCCACAATGACCAATTTTTAAAAATCTCAGTCAAAATGGAGGGACCAGTCCAGACTTTAATGATGACTTAAGTAGAAGCAACAATTTTTATTTTTCCCTCTGACATCATTACATGCAAAATGCACTTAAAAAGAGAAAACACATCACAAAACAGCACAAAACAAGCACAAAAAGTAGTATAGTAGCACTTTACTGAAGTTTTCCTTTATCCTCCAATCGCTGCTTAGCAATCACTGCTAGCTGCTAGCAATAATGGCTCTGCCGTGGAAACTGTAAGGAGTACCATGTTCCTTGGTGTGACACCACCAACTCCAAGAACCACAGCAGAGAATTCACCTCCTCAGCTTTCCCCCTCCCATCCCCACTACCTTCTACAGAGGCACCATCCAGAGTGTTCTGACCAGCTGCATCATTATTTGGTTTGGCAACTGCAATACTATGTCTGACCACAAGGGCCTGCAGAGAGTAGTGAAGACAGCAGTGCAATATTTGGGTTCTCATTGGAATTTTTTCTCCCATTTGGCTACAGCGTACGTATCCCTATCTAAATTCGATGACATTTAATTACTTTAATGAACTGTATAGCATTTTATTCAGAGATGTATTTATTCATTTTTTATATTTATTTACTTATTTGCTTTTTGAACCACAATTAACTCAGAGTTAACTTTGCCAAAAAAAAAACAAGCATTTTTTCACGAATGGAGGTGAGTCTGGAAACCAGTGCGATTAACAAAGACTCTTTATTTGCAAAACCAGCAGCACAGGAACCGACACTCCAGCGCTCGGTAGGAGAAAGCCACGAGGCTCAGCTCAGTTTGTGCAAAGTTCGATACCGTAGCCTATAATGCTAACGCTTAGCTAAGCGCTTTCCAAGCAGCACCAACTTGGTACTGCGCATTCAATAATACTGATCCTACAACTACATACTGCTTTAGCAACACCAACTTGGCGCTGCGCGTTCGATACTGACCTTACAATCGTCACCTTTCGACGGTATAAAATAAGTATCCTCCGTGCCTTCCGACCCTGCCTATATTGCCAGGTAATGAGGGGTCTAACCAGCCACACCTGGTTTAGGTTGGGCCAGTTACTATTCGGGGGATGGGGACCAGCGCTGACCAATGGGTGGCGGTAGTCCCCCTTCCACTGCATGGGGTCCTATCTGTTCCCTTACACATTTGCTAAATCATTGTAGTTTGTAGATTGTAAAACTGCATTGGGAGGGGATTTTTTTGGCCACAATGACCAATTTTTGAAAATCTCAGTCAAAATGGAGGGACCAGTCCAAACTTTAATGATGGCTTAAGTAGAAGCAACAATTTTATTTTTTCCTCTGACATCATTATTTGCAAAATGCACTGTTATACTACTTAAAAAGAAAAAACATCACAAAACAGCACAAAACAAGCACAAAAACTCAACAGAATTATTCTGATTGTGTAAATAGCTGTGATGAGTTTTTTTTTTTTCTAATTTAAAGTCTCATTTTCTTTTTTGCAAGGATTTTAAGATGCACTGCTAAAATTATAGAAGACAAAACAAGATAAGCCTACATGGGAAAATTTGCATCGCATAGTAGCACTTAACTGAAGTGTAAATTTGTTATTGGGAACATACTCAAGCACCACATCGAAATGAGAACTCTGCATTTAACCCATCACACGTGCACACGTGGAGCAACAGCTCCTGGGATGGTACCTTGCTCAAGGGTACCTCAGTGGTGCCCGGGCTGAGACTTGTATCTGCAACCTTCAGTTCACAAGTGCAATATCCTAACCACTAGGCCACCACTGTCCCACAGGAGACAATGCAAACAAGAGGATAAGATAAATAATAAAGTTCCAAAATTATAAATCTGCATATTTACAAATGCAATTGCACATAACGTATTGCACTTAACTGCATTCACTGTATATTGTGTGTATAGTATAACTATGTAATGCCTGTTACACGTTAGCTATTCAATGTTTATCACACAGACTGTAATGTTTTATTGTATTGTCAAAATATGAAGCTGAGTAAAGAATCCCCTGTTGTATGTGAAGCTTGGAGCAGATGTATGATGCATTCTTACAGTTATTCCTTCCCTACAGAGTCCATAGAGCTGTGGCTGTTTACCATCTGACACAAGCCCACTGGTTAGGCCACTGCTCGTATTCATAGTCAAAATTTCGTAACTTCCAAAAGGGGTGGAGTGACACTTATTAGAAAGCTTGTTACATTTCCCTTGACACCACAGAGAGAAAATTCAGGGGTTTTAATTTATCCCTATTGTTTCCAAGCAAAAGTTAGAAATGTGGAACGATTCCATGTTTTAAAAATGAACAAACCAGTAAAAAAAATTTTGTAGTTTACTAGAAATAATTAAATTCTAAATATTCTTATAGCAATCTTGTAATGACAAATTGCATATAGTGACAAGATTTAGCTACTTTCAGTTTTAGTATAGGCTTCTCCTGGGATGCTGTTGGTCTAAAATAAGAGGCATGAGCAATAGTAATGCAGTCTGTGAGCTAAACCAATGTAACAGAACAAAATTAGACTCTCAAAGCATTTAGGAACTAAAGCCTTTTTTGAAACGTGACGTTCTCTGTACCTGTCTTTCCTGCAATGGATTGGCAACCTGTCCAGGGTGTTACATCCTATAAAGTGAAAGTGACTATTTGTCATTCTGAACACACTTAAGCACTGAAATGTGACCTCTGCATTGAACTCATCACACATGCACACGTAGAGCAGCGGGCAGCAATCAACAGCATCCAGGATGCAGTGTAACAGGATGGTACTTTGCTTAAAGGTACCCCAGTGGACTTGAACCTGCGAACTTTGGGCTCACAAGGGCAAGATCCTAACCACTAGGCCACAACTGCCCAAGCACTGGGCAAATGCCCCCTTAGCAACCCTGTTTAAGATAATTGTCTCAGAAAATAGATATTAATTTATTGTAAATAACATTTATAATGAAGATAAAGGGTAAAATTTTGGGTCTGGAACCTGAAAAGTGATAAAAAAAAACATTGCTGTTCCAAATGCACCTTTCCATTTTTGACACTTATTTGTGTTGAGAGATGGCCCAATGACAAAACTCACTGAATGGTATAAAAAGGCAAGTGCTCAAATGTAAGCTGTGACCTTTCATTTTTTTTTCATGTGACCTCAAAAAATGGGTATGTGGGGCTGAAGTTGGACAGAAATGTTTTTATAAAGGTAAGGCACCCTTCAGGAAAAGACACTATGGTCAAAGGAGCAGGTGCTTGAGCACCTAAAACCGTTCCCACCGGCTAGCTCTGAAGCTTGGTAAAGACAAAGTGGTGCATCAAAAGTCTGTTCCCTTAAAAAGAGGTTTTAAAGCCTGTTTTTCACTTCCAGCTACTAAATTTCATTTCCAAATTTGTTTCTCTGATGTTGAGGAAAGATGATCACCTTATTGAGTTCAGCGATTTTCACCATGAAAACATCTGGCACAAAGGAAAACAGCTTTGCTTTGCACTGGAATTAAGGATCTGCTTTTTAATGTTCAGCATAGAGCAGAATGGTGAAATTTGTTCTGACAGACCCAGGAGAATGTGTGCATATAGGTGTGTGTGTGTGTGTATCCTCTTATCTCACACTCACATTCACAGTCTGGTTGTGTGCAGATTTGTACGGCTTGCCTGCTTTTTATAGACTCAGAGTCTCACCTCTTGCAGACGCTTAGCCTGCCTGCTTGTCTCACACACACACACACACACACACACACACACACACACACACACACACACACACACATACACACACAGGTTGGTATTGCTATATTTGTGAGTAAACTGCACTGACATCTCTAATACTGTTTCATATGTATTTCAGTACTACACTGACACCTAAACCAAACCCTAACCTTACCCTCAGCAAACAAAAAAAAAATCTTTCTGCTCTTTTAGTTTTTCCTAAAAAAGTTGTGTTTGTGTGGAAAACAGCATGGTTTCTTTTGAGGACCAGCAAAATAACCTCACTTTTTCCTGAATTCCTATTATTGTGAGGACATTTGGTCCTCACAAAGAGTTAAATACAAGCACACACAGACACACACAAGCAAGATGGAAGAAACCTAAATGAATAGTTTGGTAAAAAAAAAATCACATGAATTTGTGAAAATGATTTGGGTGACTATTGACTTTTAGTTTGTGTTAGCAATGCCAGCAATACGACTCGATTTAGCCTTTGTTCCTTTGCTTGATTGGGGTCGAATCCTGGATGAGCAGTAACTTTTTAAATTTAAGTAACAGAAAGACAAAGATCATTTTATTTGTGAATAACCTTGTCGACTGTCTTCCTAGGCTATTGGACCCATCTCCATTCGTCAGTTAAGAACTTAAGGTGTGATCTTGGACAAATTAAATTTATCAGCTACAGTTAATGCAGCAGCTTGTCTCCTCACTGGAAAAAATGTTGGCCTCGCTTCATTGGCTACCAGTGAAGTTTAGGAATGAGTTTAAAATCTTGCTGCTTGTTTTTAAAGCTCTTAATGGGATGGCACCCCAATACCTTACAGATTTGCTACAGTTTTATAGTTCAGTCATAGCACTCAGGTCGTCTGACTCAGCAGTTATTTAAAGTCCCCAAGACCAGACTGAAGACCAGAGGTGATAGAGCCTTTGGTGCAGCAGCCCCTAGGCTTTGGAATGGCCTACCCTGGCATGTTAGATATTCTCACTGCACATTTTTAAATCTGCCCTTAAGATTCACTTCTTATCTATGGCTTTCAATTCAGAGTGATCGGCCATGGAGAAAGGGTGAGTATTTCTATCCAGAATTCGCTATTGTATCTTTTATATAACTTTGTCTTGATGTATGATGCTTAAGTCTATGGTACCATCTATTGTGTAACCTTTTTTTTTGTCCAATATTTTATGTTTCTTATTTTCTTCATTAACTGATGATATTAATGTGAAGATATTTAGTATGTTAGTGCTACATAAGTTAAGAGCACTACAAATGACTATTTCTTTGGTTATAGATTAAAAACAGACAACCTGAGCTTGTGGAAGACGTGCCATGTTTTATTTGTAGTGTAGAGTGATGGACTTCCAGAGTGACATCTTCCCTCATGAAAGGGGTCCCCTCCATTATAAGCCAAAAACATGATTGGTTGATCTGAATTCCTGAGTTATAGCAGTGTTTCCTAATCCCACCCCACACATCATTGGGTTTTTCCTGCTCACAAATCAGCTCATTAACAACGAGTCACTAAGTAAAACTGGGTTCGATAAAACTTGTGAAAAGCATTGGGCCTCCAGCAATATTAAATAACAATGACTAGTTTGCACTATGCCATTTTGCATATTTTCAATATTTTCTGTATTTAAATATCAATGCACATTCTGTATTTACATATATTACATATTACATCTGTATCTGCCTTGCAAACAACTTTTTACAGATTCAGTACAATGTGTATGTGTTGTCTATTGCGTGAATATTTTGTTTAGATTTATCTTATATTTTTTTCTTTTTTCTGCATAATCATTTTTCTCTAAATAGTTAAGTCATTACACAGTCGTAGGAGCATATGGGGCACATTTTAATGCATGCAGTACTTACATAACTGTGTGTGTGTGCCAAACCATAAAAATCTTGAATCTTTAAGTATTAAAACTTATAACTATTATATGGGAATAAAAAAGCAGTTTCTTTGTGGAGAGCAGTCAAGCCACAAAACGTTCTTGTTTTCATCATTCTGGGCACATTTGGCACATACAAAGAGATAAACACACACACACCACACACAGCCACTTTTTCCACAGTCATTAGCCTCTGCTGCTTCTGCAAAGCTAATTTAATTTGCCTTTTTTGTTTTTATGATCTTTATCTGTCCCAGATATATGACGAACAGCTCTGATGGCTAATGTAGGGCGTCACAACAAGGCACTAAAAATACACACTCCAACCTAAGCAGAGCCTTTCTCCCTTGTTTTTTCCCTCTCTACACATTGTTCGAAGATGAAAGATCTGCACATGCTTGGTGTGCACTTTTATTCTGGGGTGTTCCATACCACAGAAGCAAAAAAAAAAAAAAAAAAGACAGCGAAAAGTAGGCTAGCGCTAGTTTTTGCCTGTGTTCCTTCATCTCTGCACTACATTTGCTAGATTTGACCAGGGATTTGCTGTATGAGGCACAATCAGGATATGTCCCGGTAGAGATGTACTGCACCGACAAGCTATTAAAGTGTGTTGGTGTATCCCAGAAAGTCTGCTTAGAACTACACACACACACACACTATAGTGCTATAGTGCTAACACTTCACACACTCTGTCACTTAATCAACTACATCTCCCGGCCATCAAACACATTGATTTGACCAAATAGGCAAAGTCATTTATCCAACACAGTGTCAAAGCTGAAAACAGGTCCATTACAGCCAAAGCCTCCTGCTGGAGGTTTGCTATGCTAGTGTGTCAGCATGCTAAAGCTAGCTGTCATGTTTTCTGTTTTCTTTCTTTCTTTACCCCTGACTCTGTTACAAGTTTGGCTTGCTCTGTATTTCTATTTCTGAAACATACAGATCAAGGGATGGACAGCTCTAATTTCAATTAGTCATTTTTTTGAGTGTTAAAAGGCACTTCCGGTAAGATGGCGGTGCGGCAGCAGCACGCAGCAGCCTTTCCGGACCAAAATGGTGCTAATTTGTACTGTTTTGTGTCTCAGTGCGACCAAACCCGGTAAATGGACACTGGATCGACAAGTGTCAGGGTCTATCTTCGCCAGAAACTGCTGCTGTAGAGAGATGACTTCAAATTTTATCTCAAAGATGACCTGCTGGCGTTGCTACATGACCTCGGTCTGCTACGAGCAAGCCACAGCCCGCGGCTCCTTGTGCCATCAAGGCAGCAAAGCGTGCACACGGCAAGAAGATCCATAGCCACTTCAGTGACAGCGTTGACACACGGCGCCTATGGCAGGGCATCCAGGCTCTCACCAACTACAGGACAACAACACCTGCCTGTGACGGTGATGCCTTCCTTCCAGACGCGCTGAACAACTTCTACGCACGGTTTGAGGCACTGAACAACATGGAAGCGAGGAAGTCCACCCCTCCTCCCAACGACCA
>JBBPDA010000041.1:2629069-2641306 GCA_037974385.1 Arnoldichthys spilopterus
TATATATATAGATAGATAGATAGATAGATAGATAGATAGATATACGTAGATATGTATAGTATAACAAACAAAACTTTTTTTTTTCATTTTTAACATTTTCCAGGATGGAAATAAATGAAGCCCTAAAAGTTAATGCAAAGATTTCCTAGCGGTTCCCCATGCTGCTTTAGGTTCACCCCATTCTGTCCAGTACATCCCAAACCAGCCAAATGGAGCTTAACTCAGGAGACTGTGCTGCTCTTCCATGAACTGAATCTACTGCTGAGTTATTTTCTTCTTATAGTATTTTGCCTCATATTAATGTCTGTCTTTGTTTCTGTCTGTTTTCTTCCCCATTATGATAAATATATACAGTACTACTTCCAGCACTACAGTACTGTGCTAATAATGCAGCAGAGGCTGTAGGAACAATGTGGTCCAGGACTGCCTTTGTCAACTAAGAGGGGTTTGTATGTCATCAGCAGAAGTTGGAGCACCTGTGGGAACTGTTTGCATTAACCTTCAAGGCTTAATTTACTTCCACTGCTGCAGGGAAGTTTCTCATGCCTTTATGTCTTTGTCTTGTAGTCTTGCTCTAATTTTCTTTTTAGAGAGGAAGGGTTTTTCCTGACATGCCTCCCATAAAGGTCAAATTTGTCCAACCTTGTTCTGATTCTTACCCCAAGAGTTATCCATAAATCCTGTGATGAAACTCTGGGGTTCTCTGAAACTTATTTTTCACTACATGGTCTGCTCATGAGCTAAATGTGCAGGGGTGGCCAGTTCTGGACAAATTCCCAGTCATTAAAAATTGTCTCCACTTGTAGATGATTTTCCACACAATGGAATTATTTATTACAAATCATTTTTATAATAATCAATTCAGAGATCATTTTAAATTTCATGCCAGTCTCATAGGCATCCACAACATTTTTTTCTGAAGGCCTTAGAGAGTTATTTAGATCTTGGAATGATGACAACACACACTTCAGTATCAATGAAAACATGAGACCATGAGTATCTGGTTCACAGAAGACAGATTTCACCTACAGGAGGTTATCAATGACACCTTATCTGGAAGAACAAATTGTAACTTTTGGGACTTAAAGATGTGATAAATAGATGGTACTTACTTTTTCAATGTGACAAATCTGTTTTTTGTTTATTTAAATTATGAAAATGATACAAAATATCAATTTTATTTGTCATTTGATGGAAAATAGCCACGTTTATCTGTAGGCACTGTATAAAAGAGGGTGAGATGTTCACTTGTTCTAATGTGCTTACATTTCCACACGACTGCATACAATAAGCATTTCTCACTGATTCTGTCTGAGCTCTGATTCACAATTCACATGCTATTTCCATATCTCTCTTTCCCCTCCTAAAACTTGGTGCTCCCTGCCTGATTAACATTAACAGGTAACTGTACCCATGTCTCTCTCTCTCTCTGCCATGCCGTGTTTTGGTCTGGCTGATATTCTCCTCATGAACTGCAGCCTCAGAAGATCAGACACTCACATTCAAATCAACCCAAAGGCCCAGGGGCTTTCACACACCCAGAGCTTTCCTTTCCTCCCCTCTACCTCTTACATCCCCATCCTCTCATCTCTGTCTTGCTCTCTCTCTCTCTCTACACTCCAGGCACTTTTTGGTTGGCATGTGCCCTTACCTGCTGAGGGATTTCTTATGTTCTATTCTGTTCAGCTCAATTCAGGCTAATTCAGCTCAATTCACTGCAATGCCAAAAAAAATTATTCTTGATTGCTACCATTGATTCACATCTGTCATATTATTCCATAAGTAGTACAGTCATTTCTCATAGTGGGAATTCATGATAATTTGTATCTGACACTAATTGTCCTTGTTATAGCAGCGATTTGGTGACACTTTGCACAATAAAAGGATCAATAACCTGGAAGGTTTCATCATTGATTTCAAGATCTATGAGATTATGGGACCTTTGAGGACCAGATTTTAGAAAAAAAGATATGAAACAGGGAAACTAGCAAGGAAGGAAAGAGGACATGAAGACTTGGACAAGTAAGATGTCAACAGTATACAAAGGAACAGACATGAAATTATCCCCAGAATGACCTTCATGGGCTACTGGAGATTTCTTATATAATCAGGATTTGTGGCCATGTTATGTCCAGAATTTCAATTGCAAGCTACAGCAACCTCTGAGCTAAAATTTCTACTTTTGAAAATTTCTATGTTTAAGCTTGGCAATCTAAAGAGTCTAGGATTGAAGTCCAGCATCCATCTTTCCTTCTCCTCTCTTTCAATGAGCTAAGAAGGCCGCAGGTAGCCGAACACTGTGCTATGCAACACCTGCAACTTTAGTCCAGTTGGCTAGAGGGACTATTTTTCTCAGTGGATGCCAGGAAACAGCAATGAAATCATTTAAAATACACCATTGTGTGTTTATTTAAGCATTTTGCCATGTAACCATACAATATGTGGAATGATGTGTGGACCCATAAGGACCCCTCCGGTTCGTCCTGTAATCATATATTTTTGGATAAGTACATAAAAGTTTAAGAACCCTTTTAAATGTTCTACATTTCTGCATAAATAAGACCTAAAACATCATACAATGTTCACAAAACTCCTAAAAGTAGACAAAGAGAACTTAGTTAAAGACATGATACAAAAATATTATACTTAGTCACATATATGTGGATGGATATGTTCCAATATTACAGATCTGTGAGGGGCAAAAGCATGTGAACCTCTAGAATTAGCAGTAATTAGCAGGTGAAATGCAGGTCGTGTTCTTCATCAATTGGATGACAATTTGCCATGAGTGGATGCCTTGTGTAATTCAAAGACCAGGGGTCTGATCTTCACAACACAGGTTTGTGGAAGTGTATCATGGTCTCCCTGTTTCTCTATGTTTATGTGAGGGGCTTTAGGCATAAAACAGCAAGTCTTTCTCACTGAAAACACCTAGAAACAGCCTAGTCTCATATCTGCCGTGGTTCCACTTTTTTTTACTGGTATGGTGACCTTGGGTTCATTGTGTGGCTGCTTCAAAGCCTCCCATTTTATTGGCCAATGCTTCCCTATAGAAACTGAACAGCTTTGTCAGCAAATGGAACACCTTAAAGAAGCTAAACTCAGTAGAGGAGCTGTCTGAAAACTTCTGGACACAGCTATAGGCAAAAGTTGAAACAACCACCAGTCAGCTACAACAATGAACCACCTGCTTATTATTGTGTAGGTCCCACTCGTGCAGGCAAGCAGCTCTAACTCATTGAGATATGAATGTGCAATAGTTTCGTTCCTCAGTCAATAAGACCCTTAAACACTCAGGGACTGTCAACACACACACACACTCACTTAACTAGTCCTTAACTTTATATTTATGACTGATATTGAACTTTATGCTGATACATTCTTCCCACTCCCTGTGTCATTGTTTACATCACATTATTGCATCTTTGTACAACCTACTACTTTGCACCTGGTAGAACTATAACTGTGCACTGGTTGCTGCTGCACTACATTTGTACCTGTCTGTCTTTGCACTGTACTGCAATGTTTGCACATCTTTGCACACAATGCACTTTATGTTGTCAGTTGTGTATTTTCCTGTGTTTCATGTAGCACCGTGGTCCTGGAGGACCGTTGTTTCACTGTGTACAATAAAAGCCTACTTGACTTGACTTGACTTGACTTGACATGAACCCCACAAGACCTCAGAAGGTGTACTGTGGTATCTGTTGTTCCATGTTTACGTCCCATAAATTATGAGGTGGGGCCTCTATGGGACTAGTTTTCCAGCACATCCCAAAGATGCTTTAAACTTGTTATTATGTTCCACGAACCTTATTAACCATTAGAGTAGGGTAGCAGGTCTACAGCAATGTTGGACCAGACAGGCAGGCCTTGTGCATCAATGAGTTTGGGTTCCTTTGACACTGCTGCCGGGTTTCCCAGCCGTCCCTCCTTGGATCACCTTGGGTAGTTACTAACCACTGCACACCTGGAACACTCCACAAGAACCAACGGTTCATTTGCTGCCTATTATAGCCCACGCCTTGACAGGCGCCATAGAGAGAGAATCAGTGCCAACGTTGTGGCTGATCAGTGTATATATGAATGATGTGCATGTGCTTAGAACATCAAGGCCAAGCAATTTGATCAGGGGTGCCAAACTCTTGCAAAACCTTGCAGGCTGTATATTTTTAACAAAGTACATGGAAAGTATTCACCTCTTCTCTGTCTTTTGTGGCTCACGGGGGTGTATGGGGCCATGCAGGGATGAAATGTATGGATGATGTGAATGGAGCCTCCTGCCAGGCAATGTTCTCCTTAGATTTTCTTAATTAGAATTCACTGATAGGACTCCAGCAGCTGGCAAAAAAGCTTTAAGGCGAGGCACCTATATATAGCAAGAAAAGAATATCTAATTAATCCCTCTTTCTCTTCAGCCACACACGTTCACTCAGCCGCTCTTTCATTTCTCTCAATTATGATGCATGAGGCCTTTCTGTGTTTTACCCATGTGTGAGTGTGTGTGAGTGTGTGTGTTGGGATTTCAGAGTCAGAGAGAGCCAGTGTGTGTGTGAGGAGACTGTCAAGCACAAACATTGTGGCTTAGATGAGCAGGGGGCATGCGTGGGCACAGGCGGCGGCAGCAGCAGCTGTGTGTGTGTGTGTGTGTGTGTGTGTGTGTGTGTGTGTTGAAAAAGACAAAGGCCCTGCTTGTATCTTAACACGCCATTGTCTCTAGTGTCTCTGCTCCTGTTTATGTAAGGCAGTGGGGTATATGCACTGAAAGGGGAACCTGCTTGTGAGTGGTCTAACACTCTTTTGCCTGTGTCTAGTGATTGTGTTGTTGTTTACTTAAGTATATGTGTGTGTGTGTGTGTGTATGTGTGTTTGCGTGCACCTGATAATGAGTGCACTCGTATGCGTACATCGATATTCGTACAGACACAAGCTTTAATTACCTGCCCTCACACATATGAACACACACACACACACACACACACACACACATACTGAAGATAATCCCTGCTCTCCTGAGTTGAGTCTAATTTGACTTTACACTCTGAATCAGCATTGGAGTCACCGTCATTAGCCCGAACACAGGGAATTTTCACACTTGTCTCCAATACTTGAGTCTACAGTGCAGCAAGGCAGTGGAGGGGGGTTAAACACACACATAGGCTGCGTCCCAGGGAACACACTTAAATGCTCTCCATAATACACTACTAAATACACTGCTAATGGTGTATTATTTTTTACATACTGTTTAGTGTGTTAGTAGTTTGGGACATGGCCGATTTGATCACCTGCGTCTCTAGACTCAATGAAAAGAGTAGCCATAGAGCAGAGAGAGTTTTCTGTGGAAAGTCACTAGGCATTGTCTAACAAATTGATTCTATAGTTAGTAAAAGTAGTAAAAGTTGGCAGAAAGGATTGTCACCAAAAAAGGTTCACCATAATGATGCTTAATTTTTCTTTTTGTGCATTTCAGTCTCTTTTGTGTCAAGCTGAATTACATAAAATGTAAATGGAAGGCTTAATCATGAAACAGAACAACTATGTCTACTTTACGATTCTATTGAAACACCTTTAGCTGACCTGAGTCCCTGGCTTGGCATTTCCTTTTTGATGCTGTCTAACAAATAACCAGGAGAGGGAAAATGCTGTCAAGTCTGATGCCATGATATATTAGTTTTAACAACACAACTAAGGTCTTTATTGTAACATCTACCATTTCAGGCCTGGCAAACAAACTGAATCTCACTCTCTCTGTTGAGGCTAAATCTGCAGGATAATGGAGACAAAGGCAAACAAGTTGATGGAGTATTGCCCCCCTTTTGCACTTACTGCATGCAGGGGTGTCTATCAACCCCTATTTTTACATAATCCTCAAAGGTACCACTGGTAAGCTAAATCTTTTCAGGTGCAACATGATTTGGCAACACAACACACCATGATGTAGCTGTTAGCTAGTTAGTTTTATGGCATGTAGTACCAGCATTAAAGAGGAATGCTGAGGGACATTCCATTAAAAACTTCTCAGGCCATGTACACTAATGCGCCACAAAATCGTCTGTGATGGCATGGGGGTACATCAGTGCAAATGTCATGGGAAGCTACTGTTAATGCTGAATGACAAACAGATTTTGGAGCAATATAAGATGGAATCCAGACTTTTTGAGGGAATGAATCAACCACATTCTTACAGTATTGATAAGAGAAGTGGTGTAGGGGTTTGGTGAACTGATGTTCCTGTGAACCAAAATGACCCACGTCCCTAAGATATATGATTTTCTACTCTCTTGAAATACAGCCAGTTTCTGCCATATCTGAAAAAGGCAAGGCCTGTCTCTTTCAAAATGCCATGATTCCAGACAGTAGCCAGAAGCTTCTTGAACATTAAAGGCATGGTATGGCATCAGTAACAGGTCATTAGTGGTTCTGCCTAAGATAACTGATCTATTAAGCCTTGATTTCATTACAGGACAGTGCAGAGCATTACAGGCAGTTGTGGCTGATCTCTGTGCTCAATAATCTCTCTGTTTTCTGTGAAACCTCCATTCTGGGGAAAATCACTCTCTTCATCTTTGATCCACCACCTGTTCCTCTTTGACATTTTGCCCACATTTTTGTGTAGCTCTTTAATAAAACAACCTTTGCAGGAACTCAAGGTGAGCTGAACGTTCTTGAACACCACCAGCACAAGACATCAGGTTAGTGTAAGACTTTAACTGGTTCACTGGTTCTCCTCCCTTGAAAAACTAGATACTAAACACTGCATACGTGGAACCCCAACTTCTTCCCAAGACCTGTCAATTTGGAGATGCTCGGACCAAGTTGTGTAGCCATCACAGTGTAGCCCCTGCATCCTTAGGCTCACCCATTTTTCCTGCTTCCAACACATTCAAGAATTGACTGTTCACTTGGGTATGGTACCTTCCTCACAGGTACCTCAGGGGTACTTTTACCAGAACCGGCAACCTTCAGATCACAGGAGCAACTCCCTAACTGTTACACCACCACTGCCATGTTCTACACCTTGACAGGAGCCACTGTAACAAGATCAACAGTGTTCTTCACCTGTCAGTGGTTTAATGCTATGGCTGTTGTTCGGTGTATGATGTCAATGCAATGGTGGTACATGTGACAGGTATGTTACCATATGCAGGTAGATAAAGTGGGGATGTGTGGCGATGCTTTGATGGTGGTAACAGTTCAAAAAAGTGTGTGTTTGGGGAGTTGTGATGATATGTCTGGTATTCCCATAGATATGATGCTGGAAATAAAGCTGTTTAGACTCCCACTGGCTCGGGTTTTGATAGATTTAAAGCTTTTTTCCAGAGGGAGAGGTCATGGCAATCTTGTTGACATCCCTTTCAGCCTGGATTCGTACAGATTGAATTCAGATTGCAGTCGCATACAGATCACTCTGCTCACGTCCCAGCATGTGTGCCTCTGAATCTAGGTCTGAATCACTTATTTTTCTCACTGGCATCACATAAACATGACGATGAGATAGAGCCTTCATATGCAGATGCAGTGTCACTTAAACCTATACTGTGTTTATTCACAAGCCTTCTGGACACATCACCAGTAGTAGTATGCATTGTTTTTTGGTCAATGTTTTAGTTCACAATACTGTTTGCAAAGACTTCACCAATTTACATGATGCTTGGCATGATTTTAGCCCTACATGGCTGATGGAATAAGAGGTTTGTGTCTATAGGTAGGTGCATCCCTTCATTGAGGGGGTTGCTTTAGCCAAGATTCTTCAATATCTCAAGAACTGCTTAAGCAAAACTTTTGAAATTTGGTAGGTTTATACGTTGCCACATTTGCTCACATCTCCTAAAGCTCCATTTGGCTCACTCAACAGACTGGTAACCAACAGTGGCACACATACTGTAAGCCGTGAATTTGTCCTCTGCATTTAACCTGTGAACATACACCAAGAGCAGAAGCATTGGGCAGCACACCTGCACCCACAGGCAGCTCATGGATTAAGTACCTCGCCCAAGGGCACTTCAGCTGTTGAAGTGAGAGGAGGAAAGTGCTATTTATTCATTCACCCACCCACATTTTCCCTGAGGATTGAAACAGCTACCCTCTGGTCACAAGCCCTATTCTCCAACCATTAGGCCTTGACTGCCTGAAGGCTCGTCCAATTGAACAGACAATGCATTTTGATCAAGATTAGTATAAAGTGTGTGCAAATGAAGTACTAGGTGCACCTTAAAGCAGATAAAACCCCTAAAATTCAGTAGTTCAAACCAGAATGTAAAGCAGCACCACAAAAGAACGTTAATTACATTAGATTCTGAAGGGGTTAAACACCCTGCCTGGCGGATCTCACAAGGAGTTTGAGTTGAAGGGTGTTGCTAATAATATAACTCTTGATCAAGCTGTGGGAGTTTGAGGTTGGGGGTGGTGACTGACTTAATATAGCTTAATACAGGAGAGGATGAGGCATCTAAAAGCTTCTATTAGCACTGCTATAAGCGCCACAGGGCTGGTGTCAGTCAAGCAGGTTATTTTGTGCTTTGTTCGGAGGCGAGACAGCAGATTTGATGCAGTAAGGAACTGTGCACTGGGCCAAGGGCTGATTAAAAGCCCCACTGGAGCTAATGACTTCACACCAGTGCTTTAATGTGACAGGGGAGTTAAAAGGTCTGGCAGCTTTTTTGTTGTCACAGTTTTGTCTGGAAAATTCCCAGAGTAGCTCGTGATACTTTCAGGCTCAAAATTCCAACTAGCTGGCTACGGCTTCCCCTGTCATCCATGCGACACTGATGGCGTTTGAGGTGAACAGAAAATTGTGTAAATCAGATTTTTCGCTGCACTAAGGCTTCTCCGTTCTGTTGCTTAAGTCTAGAGTGAACAGAGTGGAGCTTGTTCAGGAATGGACGTTTCTTTGTAGTGTGTCATGGCTGAAAGGCTCCTCCAGACAGGGGGAGCTGTCTTTGTCAGCAAACCATTGTTCCGTTTCTTTTTCCACTTTCCACTTGGCGTAACCTTACAGTACTGCGGAGCTGCATCCCGGCTTGTTTGCAGCCTTCTGCGTCTCCTCTCACTGCTTTCATGCGCTGTTTCTCAGGCTTAGTGAAGAGCTTTCAGTTCTTTGATGGACCACACACACACACACACACACACACACATACACAAAAACACACGTACATACACAGGCTTTCAAATGCGGCCTGTATTCCCTTAGCTTATTATCAGCCAGGCTTTGAGAGAGCGCTCCTGAAGGCCGTTGTAAATTAAGAATGTCCTTCCTGCACTGCCTCTCTCTCGCCCTGTCTCCTCCTGTTCCTGTGCCTAGCACTCAAATGCAGCTTTTGTGCCCTCTAACAAAGCCCAAAATTTTGTGATTTAATACAAAGGATAGTGCAAGAGCAAACACAAGAAGAAATAAAGCACAATTCTGCTTCATTCACACCTAAAGTCTGTTTTTGCAAGCTTAAAGGACCTCACCACGACATCATGGTACATTAGCACAAACTGAAATAAAAAAAGGAACAGCAGATACAGTGACCAGACAGAGGCTCAAACATGAGCATATAGAAGGGTTACTATCTGAATAACTCTGTTAAAACTCTAAAGTAACTCTATAAACCATTGAGGTTGGGTGTACAGTCCATGTTATTGTTATTACACCTCTATAGGAGCAGTAGCGGTGTTACAGTTAGGGAATTGGTCCTGTGACCCAAAAGCCACTGGTTTAAATCCCACACCAGTACAAGGAGCGTTGAGGTACTAATGAGCAAGGTACTATCCCCAAGCACTGCTCACCAATTTCGTTGTGGTGCACTGTGTGCTGTGCTGGGGTGTGTTCACAATGACAAATAATCACTCACTTATCCACTCACTATAGAATGTTAAGGTGGAAAAGAACAGGGACACCACAGTCTCTTCATTACTAAGTTTCCATTTTGTGTTGTATCTCAAGCTTGCTGTTGTTGCTATGCTGTTAATGCAGGTATTATACACTGGTTGCTGTTGTTCTCTCTATAATTGAGATAAAATATAAAGTCTTTTTATTATAATCTGTGAAGTTCTTTAGTGTTCAGAAAGTACTGGAGATACCCATGATTTACTCAGAAAACATATTTATCATGATTCTTAATTTCATTGCACCCCTAAAGAGCAACATATTAGAAGTGTGTCATAATTCATAGGATTTAGCATTTGTATTCCAATGTGGCTTGGTCTTCTTTTTGTCTGGTTTTGACCGAGACCGACTGCTGTTTTTAAAATATTGTCACCAAATCTCACTGACTCACTGTCAAGACTAGGTCATTATCTTCTTGTGGTTGATTCAGTCAGTTGGTGCTACTTGGACTTGTTGAGCGAAGGCATAGGCAACCTTGGTGGTTGTCTAGGGCCATCATTCTCACCCTTTTCCATATAAAGGCCCACTAATTTATCGCTGCATGTTGTCAGGGCCCACTAAGCCACATTAGATGGTATTTATTAACCAAGTGGTGATATTCATGATTTAAAAAAAAAAGTCTAACCAACATTTAATGTATTCTGGGTTATATTGTCAGAAAAAAAGGTAAAATAGACCAATTTCTTTTTTATTTTTACATTTTCAATTTGTAACTTTTATTTTTTTATTTTTTAGAAAGTCGTTAAAACATTTTAAAATTATTTTTATGCTATATTTACTGCCAAAATTAAGCATGGTCCTGGAGGTCCCTCCCAGGTATTATAGTTGTGGCCCATATGATGGTGTTCACAGCCCAACAGTGGACCGCAGCCCAGTGGTTGAGAAACCAGGGTCTAGGGCACCACAGGTAAGGTCTGTGCTGACTGGGCATCGATTGGGCACTGATAGGGCCCCAACGCCAACCCCCATGACGTAAAAAATATTATCAATCAACCCCCCCCAAATAAATAAATAAATAAATAAATAAATAAATAAATAAATTGAAATTGTTGACTACTGTCATAGAATGGCTTGAAACACCACTGAGAGCAGGCACTAAGCACTAAGAATGCACTGTCATCTCTGAAAAGCTGGCAAAACATCCCCACATCTGATTACATTTAGAAAAAGGAGTTATATTCTAAACATTCCGACCATACTGCATTGTTTTTTTGTAAGTGGCCTCATCACAGTTCAGCTTGGGAAATAAAATGGAACCGTTTTCATGTGCAAGCTCAGATTTTCTGCTCTTGTACAAACATCATGCCGATGTGAGGTAAAAATCTGCCACTGCATCAACATTGTTTCTATCATTATCAGTTCCATTCAGCAACAGCCTCTCAGCACGTCAGCCAAATGCTCACTCTGTGCTTCATAATCGGGTCGTGTCTGGAGAACAGTTTTTTTGTCATGTAGTGTGAGGTTACAGTAACAGACCTCTTCTGTTGCTCCAGCTATCTGCCATAGCGATGCCTCTGCCAGCTCTTTACAGATTTTTGGGTTTGTTTGCTTCTTTGTCTTTTACACCACAGTTGTACTGAAATGCAATCTGCTTGAAAGTCCATGCCATGACTGACATACATTCATGTGAAAAAATTAGGACACCCTATTAAATATTTATTTCTTTATTAAGAAATATCAGCATATTCATATTAGACTCTCTCTCAAATTTAATCCGTAGATAAATGTAATGTAAAAGCATCACCTCTCCCAGCTCTTCACAGATTTCTGTGCTTAATGGCATCTTTGTCTCTTTCACACCACCAACAACAAAATAAACAACTTATTGAACAAAAGAAATGAACAGTTGCCCACTAAGGAAAACGATGCCCCCACATTCATTTTTACTTAAACTGCATCCCTTCATGGGAGATGCTTCAGCTGAGATTCTTCAATATTCCAAGAGCTACTTAAGCGAAACCTTCGAAATTTGGTACGTTTAGATACAGATGCACCATTTCAGGTGCAAATGATTGGGAGAATCATTAAACATCATTCTGGATTTTATTTAAAATATTGGACGTTTAGTTGGTTGATGCTGAAGTGAGCATTACCACCCTGGTAAGATCCAGAGAGCTCTCTGAGATCTTCAGAAAGAAGACTGTGGATGCATATGAATCTGGGAATTGATTAAAAGATTTGAAATTAGCCATTCCACTGTCAAAAAAAAAAAACATTTACTTGTTAAGGACATTTAAAACACCTGCCAACAGGCAGTGGTGGCCTAGTGGTTAGAACACTGCCTAATGAGACCTGAAGGTCTCAGGTTCGAGTCCCGGCCCGGGCACTACTGAGGTTCCCTTGAGCAAGGTACCGTCCTGCTACAC
>JBBPDA010000041.1:2641406-2663752 GCA_037974385.1 Arnoldichthys spilopterus
CCACGTGTGCACGTGTGATGGGTTAAATGCAGAGGTCACATTTCATTGTGGTGCTTGAGTGTGTTCACAACGACAAACAGTCACTTTCACTTCACTTCAACAGATCAGGCTGTTCTAGCATGTTAAGCCCCAGAGCAGACCAGAAGATGCTTAACATTAAGTATGCCATGCTTTATGACATTTTTTATGAGGAATCCCCCAGGTATTGCCTGCCCACAAGCCCACCTTTTCCAATGCCCCATTAAGACATTTTGTCATGCATATGCTCTCAGCTGAAGTATGAAGTGTGAAGGTTTTCAACCTAGTCTGTAACAATCTGCGTCTGAACCAGCTAATTCACTCACACACGTGCATTCCCAGTGTTAAAGAAGTCTCCAACATCCCTAAAATATCATCACAGGACCTACAGGAACTTCTTGCCACAATTGATCCCAAAGTACCTGCATCTACCATCAGTAAGACAGTGAGAAGTTTAATTTACATGGGAGGTGTGCAAGAAGAAAACTCTTGCTGTCAAAAAAAAGCACCAGGGTACATGCGTAGTGTAAACTAAAGATAGTATTTGATCAAAAGCACCTCATACCAGCTGTGAAGCATGGGGGTGGAAATGTCATGGTTTGGAGCTGCTGTGCTGCAGCAGGGCCTGGTTAGCTCACCACCATAGAATCCACTGTGAATTCTTTATTGTATCAGAGGGTGCTAGAGGACAGTGTGATACCATCTGTCATAAAATTTCCCAGATGGGGTGGTCAGGATCCTTTCTGTGTTAAGTCTGCATTTTCTCCTTGTGTCTGCATGCATTTCCACCGAGATAGACTATATGTGTAAATATACTTGTCTGTCCGTGTTTTGCCCTGTGAGGTCAGTGACAGGCTTGAGCTGAGCCTAGCATGACTAACTCGCAAATGGCTCACAGCTTAAGATTTCCAGAATTGCCGATTGTGCAACTGGGTTCTGTATTATGTTCATCGATCTACACTCTAACACTTTTTCTCCATATCACTGCATGCACCAAAAATCAATGCAGTGGTTTGGGATAAGTACACGTACTGTTAAACCTCTACATCACATGCAACACAAGCTGAACCATGGACTACTGTTCAGACCCGTTACACCAGGTGAATTCGTTGGTGTATAAGACCAAGAAATGTGGACAGGAAGTAGACTAGATAAAGCTTGGTCTCAAAGAGGATGCTGGGCTTATGTAGGATTCACACTTGTCTCTGTATTATTTTAATATAGACTTATTGGTTTTGATGCTATCAGCCTCCTTTAGACTTGGACTTGACTTGAGCTCATCCTCAGCTAGTCATTGGAGCTGAACAAAGCTGGTCTTGAGTACAGCTCTAGCAACCACCCCACCCTCAAACTTATTCCCACCACAACATCTTCAGGTGCTAGAACTCTGCCCTTCCACACCATTTCCTGTGGACTTTCTGGGTCATGTGACCAAGAGGACGGACACATGATGTCATGACCAATGGAGAGAACAATGAGGCCACAGTGTGAAACTGGAATATCCAGCAGAAACTGCTCGCCCTAAAAATACAATATCCTGTTTCCTTTTCCTCCGCTGCTGTAATGTGGGCTGTGTGAAACGTCATGTTTTCTGCCTGTGCAAAAACAACCTGAAAAGCAGACGCCCTTCCGTCGCCCTGCTAGTAAATGGGTTCACTTTGCAAAGGCTGCACTTTATAGCGCCCAATGACCTACACCCAGGAGCGACCATAGATGGAGCTGTGGCTGTGAATTGCTGTTGATGACTGAGATCAAGCTGTTTGGAAAGTGTCTTACTGGATTGATGTCAATCATTTCTTTTCCTTTTAAGCCAAAAAACTGTCAAACAAAGATTAGTGAATGGCAGCATAGACATATCCGGCCATTAAGGCCATTTTTTTTCCTGGGAATTTCATGGTTATTTCAGCAAGACAATGCCAGGCCTCATTCTGCATGTGCTACAATAGTGTGGCTTTTACATTTAAAGTGAAAGTGACTATTTGTCATTGTGAACACACTCAAGCACCACAGCGAAATGTGACCTCTGCATTTAACCCATCACATGTGCACATATGGAGCAGCAGGCAGCTATCAACAGTGCCTGGAGAGCAGTGTGGCAGGAGGATACCTGGGACGGGACTTGAACCTGCGACCTTCAGGTCCCAAGGGCAATGTCCTAACTAATAGGCATTACTGTGCTTTACTGGCCTGCCAGATCTGTAGCCTGTTGACATTGTATGAAGCTTCAAGAAGAGGAGAATCAAGATCATGGAGAACACCTTATTCCGACGTCACTCCATATGTTCTTATTCATTGTTGGACCATCCATAATTATTCTCTCTGTTATCACTTACTTCAGATAATGTCAGCAACAATTTATGTACTGTACATATCCTGTATATATTAATATTTTCATACTATAACTGTACATACTTATGCATATTTATATGTACAACTGTTTCTTGTGTATTATCTTATTTTTTTATCTTAATAGCTTCACTTTGCCCTGTGATGGGTTGGTCTCCTGTCCTGGGTGTACACCACCTTGGCCTGCAGTCAGCTGGGATTGGCTCCAGCTTCCCCGCAACCCAGAAATGGAAGAAGCCATTTAGAAAATGGTTGGATGGATGGATAGCTTCACTTTATCAGGTTGTGTTACATTTTTACCATAGTGTTTCTGTTTCTGCTTTGTTTCCACTTCTGTTTCTATCTTTTGCACTGAGCATGTAACTGGCACTGGAATTTCCCTTGGGATTAATACATTTCTTATCTTATCTTATCCGAGCTTTACTTGTGCTCAGCTAACATATAACAAGTTTCTGCAGACACCAATATCGACTAACATGAGACAAAATGGACCAAAATGTCAAAACGGCTTGGAAATCTATTTCATTCCCAAGAGTGACATTTGAAGGGCTTATTAATCTTGCATGACTACATAACGTAATGGAACAATATCCCAACTGGGAGATAAATGCCTCTTTGGTTCCTTCCCTGTGGCTCTGGGACTGTCCTCAGTGCACACCTGTGTGGTGGTAAACTCAACTTTGACCTGATAGATCAAGCTTTTACAAGACCATCCTGGCTATTTCTATAAATCAACACATACCGCTGCCAGAAACAGAGACATGAAAACAATTACGAACAAACACATTTGTTTTCTCACACCTGGCTTCTGTACAGAGAGGACTGTGTGAGTTAAATAAACCCATGAAACAAACAAACACATTAGCAGCACTTTCTGTTAGCCAAAATGCACGTTATGGTTGATAACATCATTTGTTCTTCAATGTTTCCTATCTAAATCACATGGTAATAAAGTGCTAAAGGGAAAGTAAGAGGTGGGTGGTTGTTTATGTATTGGTCTTACAGAATTTTAATCTCAGTTACCTAGAGGGTTAAACACCCCCATATAGTGAAGGTGTGATGTTCACAGTGTGTACTGTACAAAGCCCATTTCTAGAAACCTGTCCACCAATCCACCCTGTTTTATCATCCCAGACCCGCCCCCATGTTATCCTTCTCACCTGAGTGTAGTTTTTATCCCCTCCTCATCACCACCAGGTGTTGCTGGTTCCTTCCCTGTCCTTGTCCAGCATTGTTGTTTTCTGCTGTTTGGTTAGTGTCAGTGTCATCTGTTTTGTTCTACTGTCTTATGTTTTTGATTTTTGACCCCTATTTCTCACCTCTCACCTCACATTTATTCATCAAATCACTAAAAAAAGTTTGCATTGCAGTCTATCTAGCTGCCAGGGTGTGGCCTAATGTGACATTAAGACTATTATTTATACATCATAAAGCAGGACATGCCCCATATCCTGGAGAAATGCCTCCTACATGAAAAGATGAGAACAGCGACTGTGACAGTACTGAAATTTCTCCACCTGATTCTCCTCAGGGACAGCAGGGTCAGCCTGAGGCTGTACTGTACGTGTTTGAGCATATAGAGTGAAGAGTTCAAGGCTGTTCCAGTCATCATATGAGCTTTGATGTTGTTTACACTGAGAACCTGATTTATTCATAAAATCGTGAAGATCTGCAGGTTAGGGTGAGCTGTTGCACTGCCATGTGTAATGCACAAACCTTGTAATTTACTTTCTAAGCAGCCTTTCATTGTCTGATTAGCTGCTAACAGACTGCCAACTCTCATTAGAGCCCCTGCAGAAATTAGCAGTGTAGTTCGCGGCAAACTAGAAGTGTTGTATAACCACATTTAATGCCATTTGTAGCTTAAACGAAGGTGGTAATAGACTTACAGGTAACATGGGCTTTATTTTGCACACAGTTTTACCATAATTCATAATGTAAACATTTGAATTATCAACATCCTAAGGGCAAATATTGACCAGTTACAGAGAATACTGAGTATAAATTACAACCCCAAATTAGAAAAAGTTGGGACGGTATGGAAAAAGCAAATAAAAAAAGAAAGAAAGAAGAAAAAAAGAAAGATTTCTAATGTTACTTTGACTATATGACCACAAAATATGTCATGTTTTGTCTAGTCAACTTCATTTCCTTTGTAAATATACATCCTTTCCTGTCATTCAGACCTGTAACAAATTCCAAAAAAGATGGGACAGGAGCAATTTAGGGCTAGTAATGAGGTAAATTGGTTAAATAATGATGGGATTTGAAACAGGTGATGTCAACAGGTGATTGTAATTATGATTTGTTGCAAAAGCAGCATCAAAGAAAGGTCTAGTCCTTTAGGAGCAAAGATAGGCAGAGGATCGCCAGTTTGCCAACAAATACATGAGAAAATTATTGAAATGTTTAAAAACAATGTTCCTCCAAGAAAGATAGGAAGCGATTTGAATATTTCACCTTCAACAGTGCATAACATAACTAAAAGTTTCAAGGAATCTAGAGCAATTTCAGTGCATAAAGGACAAGAGCACAAGCCTAAGCTGAACAACCGTAATCTCCGATCTCTCAGGTGGCACTGCATCAAGAATCGTCATTCATCTATAAGCGATATCACCACATGGGCTCAGGATGACTTTGGCAAACCTTTGTCAAAAAAATTGCTCATTGATAATTTTTTGATTCCACACTAGGTTTATAAATGATTATGCATTGCTTTTAAACTAAAGCAAATATGTAATTGCATAGTAAAACACTAGATATAGAGTATACTGTTTGGTGTTGTCACTCTGTCTTCTTGATTTGAACTTTGTTTTGACTTGGACTCAGGCTTCTTTACACTTGGTCTTGATTTACAACTGACCAATTTTGGACACATTCCTGACTTGGACTGAAGCCACATTGGACTCAATCATGGCTTGGACTTGAACCACTTTGGACTCTGTCTTATATTGGACTAGAACCACTTTGGACTGAATCTTGGCTTGCACTTGACAACTCTGGAGTCTGTCTTGGCTTAGACTCAAACTTCTTTGGACTCAAACCACTTTGGACTATGTTTTGGCATTGGACTCAAACCACATTGGACTCAATTATGGCTTGGAGTTGAACCACTTTGGACTAAATTTTGGTTTGCACTTAAACCACTTTGGACTATATCTTGGCATTGGACTCAGACCACATTGGACTCAATTATGGCTTGGATTTGAACCACTTTGGAATGAATCTTGGCTTGATGCGAACCACTATGGACTCTTAACTTGTCTTAACTTAGACTCAAACTTCTTGGACTTGGTCCTGGTCTAGGATTGGCCTTGGACTCTTGGACAAAGGGTGTCTTGAATACCAGATTACACTAAATAAATGAAATTGAACACTTTTCATCTGTACAAATGATCACACTGGACTGTTGCCTCATTATTTTGTTTGCTGGGCTGGAGCAAAATCTGTTGATTAATGAGTAAAAACAGTGAACTGTGGGTCTCCCATTATAAAAGCCAACCTGCAATGTCCTTCCGATTACAAGAGCTAATCTGCACTGCCTGTTCTGAGAGCCAACTAACATTGCCTGTCCTGTTATGTGAGCACAACCTAGACTGTCTGTACGGTTTCAAGAGCCCAAACCGCATTGCCGATCCCGTTACAAAAGCACAACTAACACTGCCTGTCCCATTACAAGAGCACAACCAACACTGCCTGTCCCGTTACAAGAGCACAACCAACACTGCCTGTCCCATTACGAGAGCGCAACCCACAATGCTCATCCTATTAGGAGAGCTGACCCACACTGCCCGTCCCATTACGAGAGCAAAGCCCACACTACCCGCCCCGTTATGACAGTGCAACCCACACTGCCCATCCTGTTACAAGAGCAAAACCCTTTGGAGTGTGTGTTTTTTCAGAAACAGAATTCCTATTCAGGAGAAGTTTTTTTTTTTGTTGCTATTTTTAGTTTTAAAAAATAAAGATCTTTCAGCAAAAGTGGGGATTTTAGAACCCCCTGCATCCCCAGCGGGTGCAACGCTTATGGCTGTGTTGCTGCAGAGGCACAGAGATTCCACAGCATCAGTAACGTGTGTGTGTGTGTGTGTGTGTGTGTGTGTGTGTGTGAGTTTACAGTGATAGTTTGATGTGTCATCTTTGAGGATGCAAACAGTAAACAGAGCACCGTAATCAGTGATTCAGTGAATCAGACACCTCCACCGGGACTATTAGAGCATTAATACACACACACACACACACACACACACACACACACACACACACACACACACACACACACACACACACACACACACATTCCCTCTCTATCTTTATCTCTCTACTTGCATTCTTTCTTTCCATTCTGTCTCACTTTCTTTAACATTCTCTTGTTTATTTTTCTGTAATTCTCTTTTTTCTGTTTTTTTTTTTCTCCATTTTTATCTCTCTTTCTCAGGGGAAACAGAACAGCAGTAAGGAAGTAATTTGTGAGTTCGTTAACCACAAATGATAAAGGAGGGGAGTGAGGGAGGGATTGTGGATTACTGTTTATCCCTCATGCTGTGATAGGGTGATGGATGTCAGTGCCACTCGCCCCTGTTTAAGGAGTCTTATTTATCATATCGGATTAATATCATCAGCATCAGCAGCAGCAGCACAACCATCAACACCATCCTCATCATCTGTATCACCATCACCACCAAAATCACCATCATCACCATCATCAATACCCTCACCACCGTCATCAACTTTATCACCCCTACCACCAGCGTCCTACCACCATTATCACCAACACCATCATCAGCATCCCCATTACCATCATCACCCTCATAATCATCACCATCACCAACACCCTCACCACCTTCACCAACCCCCTTACCACCAACACATCACCAACATCCCCATCACTATCACAACCCTCATCATCATCACAACACCCTCACCACCATCATTAACTTTATCAACCTGAACACCCACATATCATCCTCACCATCACCCTCATCATCACCAACACCCTTATCACCATCACTAACCCTCACCACCAACATAATATCACCAACATCCTCATCACTATCACAACCCTCATCATCATCACCAACATAATATCACCAACATCCTCACCACCATCATCAACTTTATCAGCCTCATTACATTACCATTATCACCAACACCATCACCAGCATCCCCATCACTATCATCATCACCGTCACCAACACCCTCACCACCATCACCACCCCTCACCACCCACATAATATCACCAACATCCCCATCACTATCACAAACCTCACCATCATTACCATCACCAACACCCTCACCAACATAATCAACTTTACCATCCAACATCAAATCACCATTATTACCAACACCATCATCACTAGCATTCCCATCACTATCATCACCATCATCACCATCATCACCATCACCCTCACCAGCAACATCAGATGACCATCATATTCACCACCATCCTCACCATCATCACAGTTATTACCAATACCCTTATCACCATCACCATATCACCATCATTGCATTCATCACCAACATCCCCATCACTTTTATCACCACCCTCATCATCACCATCATCCTCACCAGCAACATCATATAACCATCATTTTCCCCACCAGCAACATCATATAACCATCATTTTCCCCACCATCATCACCATCACCCTCATCACCATTACCATCATCAACTTCTTCACCAGCACCCCCATCACTTTTATCACCACCCTCATCATCATCACCACCACCAGCAACATTAGATAACCATCATATTCACCACCATCCTCACTTTCATCACCCTTCATATCACTATCACGTTCATCACATCCCCATCATTTTATCACCACAATTCATGCCGTCACCCTCACCAGCAACATCAGATGACCATCATATTTGTGACGTTTCTCCCATGTGTTCCCAGTAGCCCCGCCTCCCAGCTGGTCCTCATCTGATCTGGAAGCTGGGAGTCTTTAATGTGTCTTTAAAACCCTGTCTCCGGTCGCTCAGGGTCTTTCAACTGTTGTCTGTACTTTATTCGTAGTCTGTTGTCTTGCCTGTGGCAATCCGTCGTCTCTTAGTCCTTTTGTATTCTTAGTCACTCATAGTCTCAGTCTGTGTTCATAGTTCTCATAGTTAGTGGTGTTTCTCTGTTTAATGTTAGTGCTTGTGCTTAACGCTTTTGTTTAGTAAAAGATCCATCTGCGCTTGCTGCCCGCAACCCACAATTCATTACAATATTCATCACCATCCTCAACTTCATCACCAGCATCCCCATTACTATCAGCATCATCATGTGACCATCATCTTTACCACCATCACCATCATCCTCACCGCCAACATTATATGACCATCAACAACATCCTTATCATCACTGTTAACGTCATATGACTATCACCAACATTATCCTCATCATCAATCTTCATCGGCCCCCTTATAACCAGCGTCATCGTTCTGTCTGCAAACATGAACACTCTGGCTTCATCAACTTCATATTAATTCATCCAGCATCCTGCAGCACATCCTGCACACACACTCACACACACTCTCACACACACAAACAGAATCTGAATTCAGGTTCAGTTCAGGATAAAATATCGACAAAGATGGAATTCCTGTGTGTGTATGTGTGTGTGTGATCTCACTGATCCTGTGGTGTAATTCCTTTAGAAAACTTGGCAATGTCTCGCACCTTTTTTGCTCCACCTGCCACACACACACACACACACACACACACACACACACACACACACACACACACATTTTTCCCTTCTTTCACTGAAGAGTACACGATAGAACTGATAGGCATTTCATTTTTTTCTCTATTTCATCACATCTCTCCCTCTCTCTATTTCTCTATCTCTCTCCCTCTCTTTTTTGCTATCTCTCTCCCTCTTTCTCTATCTCTCTCTGTCTCTCTCTTTTCCAGTGCAAGCAATTTGAGGAAAGATGCTTGCTTAAGGCTTACAGCAGCAGAAGCTGCTTTGATATGCTATATGCCTTATGAGCTGTCAAAGCTCTAGGAGCAGGGAGAGAGAGGTGGGAGGGAGAGAGAGAGAGAGAGAGAGAGAGAGAGAGAGAGAGAGAGAGAGAGAGCAGGTTTCTCTGTGAGTTAGCATTAGCAGTGCGCAGAGCTAATTAAGGAAGCCATAATTAGAGCTGCGTCTGACAAACAGCAGCCAGCTTTCATCCCCTCTCACACTCCTCCACCAATCCCTCTATCATCCCTCACTCCACTGCAGTACTATCTCCCTCCCCCCATCTCTTGTACTCATTTACTTTCTCTTTATCTCTCTCTCTCTCTCTCTCTCTCTCTCTCACCTTCCCCTTTTCTTTTTCTCTCTCCTCTTCTGCTGTCTCTCTAATAAAACCCTTCCTCTTTTTCTTGAACATTCCCTCTTTTTCATCGCTTTTTGCCCCAGTCCTCCTCCTCCAACCTCTTCTTCTTCTAGTGGTTTTTTCCCCTTTGTGTGTTTCTTCTTCTTCTTCTTCTTCGTGTGTTTCTTCTTCTTCTAGTGTTTTTTCTTGTTTGTGTGTTTCTTCATCATCATCATCTTCTTCTTCTTTGTGTTTCTTCATCATCATCATCTTCTTCTTCTTCTTCTCCTTCTTCGTATGTCCTTCTTCTTCTTCTTCTTCTTCTTCTTCTTTGTGTTTCTTCATCATCATCTTCTTCTTCTTCTTCTCCTTCTTCGTATGTCCTTCTTCTTCTTCTTCTTCTTCTTCTTCTTCTTCTTCTTCTTCTTCATATGTTTCTTCTTCTTCTTCGTGTGTTTCTTCTTCTTCTTCCTTGTATGTTTCTTCGTCTTCTTCTTCTTCTTCTTCTTCTTCTTCTTCTCCTTCTTCTTCTTCTTCTTCATCTTCTTCATGTGTTTCTTCTTCTTCGTGTGTTTCTTCTTCTTCTTCTTCTTTGTATGTTTCTTCATCATCTTCTTCTTCTTCTCCTTCTTCGTATGTCCTTCTTCATCTTCTTCTTCTTCTTTTTCATGTGTTTCTTCTTCTTCCTCATGTGTTTCTTCTTCTTCTTCTTTTTTTTGTGCTTCATTGTCTTCTTCCTTAAGCATATTCCTTCTCTTTCATTGTCATCTCTCCAATCATTCTTCACCTCTTTATTCCTCTACTTATTTTTATTGTTCTAGTGTTACTTCTTCTTCTTCTTCTTCTTCTTCTTATCTTTCTACTTCTTCTTTTCCTTCAAGCACATTTACTCTTTTTCACCACCATCTCTCTTCAGTCCCTGTTCTTTATACACTACATTTCCAGGCTGTATACAGAAACTCTAAGTGACTGCTTTTCATCAATCCTCCTCCTCTCTTCTGTAATCCATTACACATTTGCTGGCTGTCCCCATACTGTAGTAGACAACAAAAAATTCTACACGCACCAACAGATACTTTCTTTTGTAACTAACTGTAAATAGACCAAACCTGTGAAACACGAAAGACAATTGGCTACCAGCAGTATTAGGGGTATGTCTGGAGTGGACCTGATAAATGCTCTAGTTCATCAATGATCATCACATTTGGCCAGGAAATGTAATCACCATTGCAGTAGCAAAGCATTCTCCCTCATCCCAAAGCTTTTCTTCTCTTTGTCTTCTTCTTCTCCTCCTTCAACAACACTACCTCTCCTTCTGCATACCTTTCCTCAACTTTTTCTTCTTCTTCTTCTTCTTTCTCCCCTTCACCTTCCTCGCCCCCCTCTCCCCATCCTTAGCATTAGTACAGGCTTTGCTCTCTTCAGCAGAAAAGGCTGCTGTTGTTGGTCTGACTCAGAGCAAAACTAAAGCGGAAAAGTGAGGGCGTAAAACTAGGCCAGACACATCACTTAACTAATCCTACAGCCACAGCGCACTTGCATCAGAGTGCGCAGAAGCACTGAAACTCTTTGCGTTCGCTTTGTACAAGTCACCACAGCTCAAACCGAGAAAGAAGACAAAGATTAAAACAATGTTTGACACGTATGCTGGATTTCATAAGCATAAACTTTGTTTTAAATATGATGTTAATTGACCTATGCATGCTCTGCCCAGAGACGTGGGCTTTCATAGCAACTGTTGCTACGTAGGCCTTAAAGAATGTTGACATCTTGTTGAACATAATGAGACCTCAGTTTTTGTTAAATTATCTACATTTAGAGTGTGTTATTAGTGTCTGAGGGACAATTCGTGTGAGCGTTTAAGGTCAAATTGAGATTCTAGGGATGAACATCTGATTGACAAGCCAGACAGAAACTCCACTACAGCTCTTTTAATACTGCTAGCTTGCTACTTTCATACCCTATAAAGCTAGCTACTGCAGCATGGGGTTGTATGCATGCTGTTTTGCTAGATTTTTTGTAAAAAGTCATAAAAGTAGTCAAGGTACTTACATCAATTGGCTGTAATCAGATCAAAGGTAAGATAAGCCTTCCCAGGGTTCCCAGGGTTACTAGCAAGAAATCTCACCCCAAATCCCCTCATCAAATATTTAGTCCCACAAACCCTCTGCATTCTACATATAAATTCAGTTCACCCATCCCCCATGCAACCAGGTTTTGGCAATCATCATCCCTTCAACAAAAAAAAAATATTCCATCCACACCTACAGTCAAAAAAATATTTTGCCCACCTCATTTCTGTTCCCCAAGCAACCAAACTGTAGCAATCGCCACCACCCCACCAAGCCCCTTGTTGTCAAATACATTTTGTCCACACCCACTCGACAAATTTTGTCTGCACCGTGCCTGTCGACAAATAAATGTAATTTTGTCAACAAACAAATTTTAAAAATCAGACCCCCGACCCTTGGTGGGCACCCCCCCACCACCCAATAAATTTGTGTCTGCTCGCGTCCCTGAAAGTCAACATAGAATTTCTTAGACATGGAATTTCTTAAACATAGAGTTCCCACCAAGTTTTAGCAACCCCCATGTACCCAACCCCCAGCTGACAAAAAAAAAATTTTGTTCATCCCCCAGTCGACATAATATTTTGTCCTTCATCACCCCCAGGCCCCAACCAGTCCTCAAAATATTTTGTCTGTGCTCCTGGCCTGGTTAACACATAAACTCATTCACACCCAACCACACCACCCCTACCCCCACTCATGTCCTCATGCACCCCTCCCTCATGCCCTTCGCCAACAAAAATATCACTCTGTGCTGCACTGCACAGTTACCAACCCTGGATATCATGAGACAAAATTGCTGCAACCAATGGAAAAAGAAGCGCTTTTTGATTCGTTTGTGCCAGCAGCATCATTCTGGCTGTACATAGTAAATTAGTGCAAATGTGTAAAAGCCTCTAGCACAGCTGATAGACAGCATGGATGCTGTTGTTGCTTAGCAACAGGAAGATGCACAGTCAGAAACAAATACAATGTGATCACCCCTGAAGGGATCTGTCAACACATAACTTATTGTTCCTTCTATATACAGTGCTGTGAAAAAGTGTTTGTCTTGATTTAATCTATTTTTGCATGTTTGTCACATGAAATGGGGTCAATTCCTCAAACAAAATGGTGAATAAGACAAGAACAACACAAGAAAAAAAAATGTTCTAATGATTTTTGAAGAAAAATTGATTTGCATCACCCATGTGTTAAAGTAATAGTCGTACTAAACTTACTAACTAGACTTTTGGCAGCAACAGTAAACATGCCCTGCACCGTAAGTCTTTCACAATGTTGTATATTAATTTTGGCCCACTCTCCCCAGAAAGGCATAATTGTAGCTGCATTGGAGGGCTTTCAAAACTGTTCAAGGTCCCTCAGCAGTTCTCAAATGAAAACTTCTGAACCTTAATTTTATTTCCACTGAGCCATTCAGAAGGGGCCTTGCTCTTGTGCTTCGGTGCATTCTTTCAGCATAACCCAACTTGAGCTTAAGAGCACAGACTCATGACAGGACATTGTCCCTCAAGATTTCTTGGTTGAAAGCAGAATTAATAGTTCCATCATAAATAGCAAGACCCAGATGGAGCAGAGTATCCCCACACCATCACACTACCACCACCATGTTTTACTGTTGGAATGATTGTTGTACTGTGTTAGCTTAATGCTTGAGATAATGGGATCCCTGAACATTTTACTTTTGACTAGATAAGGTTAGATAAGGCTTGGTGGTCATCAAGAGGTGCTTTTGGACAATTTCTAAGGGCTCACTGAGAGGAATTATCCACTCTGGAGCTCCCCTGAGAGCTACACATCTTTAGGCATGGGGTTTTTTTTCTGTTTGCATTTGCAATGCCAGTAGGAATGCTGAAATGATGTAAGAACACTTAAACATGTAGAACTTCATATTACATATTACTTAATAAAGTCTGGACTTTACTGTCGGCCAAGTTATCTGTGTTGTTCCCTATTTTTTTAATGACAAGAGTTGTTTTAGACATGGCTAACATTTCACATGGATTGTTTAAATGGCTTGATCAATCACTGCACACTTATGTGTTTCATGGTTCATCTAGTGCAAGAATGTACCAACCCTAAAGTAGGAGCTAAAAAACAGCATTCTAAGAACAACAATCATCCTCGGTTCCTGCAGTGCAAATGCACAACAAATGGGAACGTCCTCCAAGGATTCTAAGAACTATGAAAAATTTACTGCAAAAGCATCAATTGATGTTTTTTTTAAATGAGTATTCTCATGGTGGAATAGTGAACACTGACTATATCCTGGAGGCCTGGAGTTCCTGAGATGTTTGTCAGGGTTTAGTTTTGACTTGCTGGATGAGCTGTTACTACCTTCTCTTTAATTTTAGTAGGCCAGCCACTTCTGGGAGGATTCACTTCTGTGTTCTAAGTTTTCTTTCTTTGGAGATGACGACTCTTGTTGTGGTTGGATGGGGTTGGTTTGTAACCCTTTCCACACATAATTCAATTCATAAACTTTCTTTTGTCAGCACTTCCAGAATTTCTTTTGCTTGTAGCATAGCAACCAAAAAAGTGTTGTTGGAGCTGGTAGTAATACAGCCTGGCTGTGTCTAGTGTAGCTGATCCCAGGTAACAACAACAGGATCAAGTACCTGATGGGACAATTATATTTTTTACACAGAGTCAGTCGGTGTTGGACAGCACTTCTTATCTAAATGAAATGATGTCAGAACTAAATATAGTGTTTACTCAGATAAGTCTTTGTCTCTGATTTAATTAAATATTTGAAACAATTAAATGACAAGAAATGCAAAAATAAAAATAAATAAGAAAAATAAAATCGTACCCAAAGTACTTAACACTGAAAATAAAGTAAGAAAAAAAAGATAAGCAACTAAACAGAATAAGCAATTAGAATGAGGGTACACAAGAGCAAAGTATACAAATTAGAAAGCAATTAAAGATTAGTGCGTAAGACAAAAATATATATAGAGAGAAAGGATTATTCCTACAAATTAGGAAACTCTAAAATGTTAAAAATAATTATTAAAAGCCAGGGTAAAAATAAGCCAATACTTTCTCACTAGAAACATATAGCAAAAGGCTGACAGTATGGAAATATTCTGCTTTAAACTGTCAAATAAGTCAAGTAGATAGTTAGCAATATTAACATTGTTATTTTCACCCTCACTCTGTGAAAGCGCTATAAGCGGTACTGTATAAAATGCTGACTTACTGTGGCAGTTTCACATCCAATTAGCACATTTTAGTTAGTTACTATGCTCAGGTATGCACACCTACACACTTTTGCACCTCTCACATATGTTTACATTTTCTCACAAGGTCCTGTCCAGGGGGAGGGTGGGGCACAGGAAGCAACTGCACAGAGATCCATAAGGCTTCAGGGACAAGAGCTACCTAACCCTCTTAAATACTGATTGACCCCTCTTACTGAAATTGACAACTGAATTGAACACCTTTGACAAACAGAAAGACACAATTTTGCTCATTTCTTTCTAGTTAGGATCTGATAACAGTACACACACAGCCCTGACATCTGTTTATATCTCTCTTGTTTATAATGCATGGTTTTCGTTCACAAACTGCATTCATTATTTAGAATTTATCATCTCTCCAGAATTTATTTTGATCACAGCTCAGTGTCCTGCTACCATTTTTAGCCTGTGCCCTTCTGCACCAATTAGCCCAACTACTAAAACCCCTGGCATGTGAGGAACACTGATGATCTGTATACAGTGGCTCCTGTCAAGGAGGTGGGATATATTAGGCGGCAAGTGAACAGTCAGTTCTTAAAGTCGATGCATTAGAAGCAGGATCTGAAAACCAAACTGTGAAGTATCTCCAATCTTGGGTGGTTTCAGGGCTTCAGTGCTTATTACCTTCCAAAAGTGCTCAAGGAAAGGAGAGCCAGGCAACTACCAACAAGCTCATGGGCACCAAATGCTCACTGATGTGCGCATCTGGTCTGATGCCACATAAGAGCTCATAGCTTAAAAAGTGAATGCTGGCTTTGATAGAAAGGGGTCAGAACACAGAGTGCACTGCAGCTGGAAGAATATGGGACTTTGTAGCTGCAGACTGGTTGGATGATTTCTTTTTTTTATATTGGACCAGATGGTCAGAAAGACATTTTCCCAGGCTGTTTTTGCCTTGTGTAGAATTTTGTTTCAAGATCTGAAATGCATGTGACAAAGATGCAAAAATAGAAGAAATTAAAAATCAGCACTGTAGACGCATTAGACATTTTATCGGATGCACTTACTAATTACTGACTAAAATAACCAGTAAGTTGCTAGGCAAAAGATGTATCTATGGTGATGTGTATTAAACTTTTGAAATATGAATAAAATCAGATTACAGGAACTAAGATTTAAAATAAATTAAGACAGAAAAAGTGCATGATAATCAAAGACTTGTACATGTAAACATTCTACCTGGAAGAATGTGAAATCAAACTTTGACATCATCAGCTATTTAAGGTGAGGCCCGTAAGTTCTTACTTATGCCAGGGCTGTTGTACACTTGTATAGAGAGGGATGATAACATTTTTACAGATGCTAAAATTCCTCACTAATGCGTAGTGTTGTAGTCAAGACCGCCTAAACCGAGACCAAGACATTGTTGAGACTGGAGGGTATCAAGACCAAGACACTGTCGAGACTTGAGGGTACCAAGGCCGAGACACTGTCTAGACTTGAGGGTACCAAGGCCGAGACACTGTCGAGACTTGAGGGTACCAAGGCCGAGACACTGTCGAGACTTGAGGGTACCAAGGCCGAGACACTGTCTAGACTTGAGGGTACCAAGGCCGAGACCAAATAGAGTCGAGACCAAGACAAGACCGAGACCACAAAAAATTGGTCTCGAGGACTACAGCACTAGGTCTAGCCACATAGCACTGGCTCTCAAATGTTCACTGACACTCTTAAATACATTTTCTTCTAGCAATTTCGTCAAATGAACATTAGTGCTGGTTCACTGATCTACAGTTAGTGACTTAACAAAGGGAAGTGAGCTGCTTGCATTAAACAAAATATCTCCCCCTGAACAAATGACTGTACTATTCGTGCATACGTGAGATTCTTCCTCATAGTCTGACAATAAGAAATGCAGAGCTAGTCAACGATCTTGTAGTTAGTTATCTTACCTTTCATGGTGCTTTCTCTCCAGATGCCTGGTGAATGTAGACGTTGTCCCAGTGGTCTCCGTCAAGGTGGTTCGACAAATTGGCAAATGTACTGCAAATTGCAAATATACTATTTGTGCTCTGTAAAGCCAAAGTTACATACTGCCGAATTCGTAGACCTTTCTTTGCTGACTTTGCTATGATGCGTATGTGTATGATGTGTGTGGACTGTGAAGCGCTGACAGTGTCCATTGAGAAAATGTATAAAATGTAACGTTTTTAAAATAAATGCATCTGACTGGTTGCATTTGAATTGAGGAGCGTAATAAATAATGGTACTGTTCTGTGAGGACGCGCTGTTTTCTCTTTGTCTCTATGTCTGAGACCAAGACATGACCGAGACCAAATAGAGTCGAGACCAAGTAGAGTCAAGACAGAGACCACAAAAATTACAGCACTACTAATGCATGTGTATGTAAATATATGTATACACAAGCCAGATCGACGTAACCATGCCGACATGTCGCAAAACGCCCCCAGTTGGCTTGTCACAGGGCGATCGCAAAGACAGAGCTTTCAATTGCTTTCAGCCAGGGGCATGGAAAGGTGTTCTAAATTGGCAGTGCTGAAATTCTAAGAAGTGTTAACATCACATAACAGTTAATGTGCTATAATATGACACCAATAGACATTTAACTGACACTCTCAGGCTCTCAGTCCAGTTCTGAATGGATTTTATGCAAATGAGCTAACCACTGATCAGTTAGATTGTTGACATTCAGAAACCTGTTGTGTCACACCCATAGCCTTACACGATACAACCACATTCATTCATCCATCCATCCATGCATCCACAATCTGAGTCATTTATCCTAACTAGGATCATGGGAGATGCTGGATCACAGCACTCATAGTGGGAATGGCAGCTAGAGCCAACTCAGCATCTCCAATGCACCTACATGTTTTTGGAATGTGGGAGGAAACCGGAGATGCAGGCAGAAACCTTCGCAGATACAGGGAAAACAGTCAAATACAATGGCTGGAAAATTAATAACATTAATTACCTTAGATGCTGTGATACTGTAATAGCACAAACCTATGACTCTGCATACACTTTAGCCCTGAACTCCAACCTCATGGTTTAGTGGCACGTCCCCAAATCAGTTAATTATCGACAAAAAAGCGATTCCATCCACTGTGATAAAAATGTAGCAGTAATTAAAACGTACATGGTCACATTTCCTATGCTCTGAAGCAGTGCTGTCTCCTATGTGCCAAGTGAAGATGCACAGCTCTTCCCAAGCATTTACAGTTCATAAATATCAGCTCCAACAAGCTGCTTTATGTAATTTCCTACTAATCTGCATTTGTGACTTCCTTCAGGCCTGAGATGATCAGTAGACTTCCAGAGCTTCCCGTTCTCATCATTTGCTACTATAAATGTCACTTTTTAACCTAATCGTTCAGTTAGGATTTCTTCTCAGCCTGTTTAATTCTCCAAGTAGGAGGACAAAGTCTGAAACAATGTGTAAAACAGTGTGTTTATGCATATGTGTGTGTATTTTAGAGGCCTGTCTGCCAACAGGGCCAGAGGCAGGTTTTGGGAAGCTTGGGATTTGAAGCTTTCATGCAACTAGCTTCATGCTGTGAATTGCATGCAACATCATTCCCAGTTCAGTCAACGTTACACACTGTAAACTCCACTTATTAGCAGTTCTTATTTTTTGCCACACCTTATTGTTCTCAGTATGTGAAATAATAATTCATGAGATGTTATTAACATATCTGAAGCATTTTAATCATTGTATAATTTTTCCAGCTGTCACCATGAGACACTTGATAAATTCACTCATTTGTTGTCATGGCAACTGACAAAATAAAAAACTACTGACCAAATGTTGCATGAAACATTTCCATCAAATAAATACATATATAAATACATGTGTTTGGTCACAGTAACAGTACACATGTGTGGTGTAGACTAAAGACAACACTAGAAGAACCCCATGCTGACTGTGAAGCATGGTGGTGGAAATGTTATGGTTTGTAATTGCTTTGGACTGGGGAGCTTGTAATAATCAATTCAGCTTTGTATTCTGCATCATATCAAAGACTGTTTAAAGATAATGTCAGACCATCAGTTGAACCAAACCTATAGCTGGACATTTTAACAGAATATTGATCCTAAGCACAGTTACAAACACACGGAATACAAAGAATAGTTTAAAAGAGTAAAGAAGGGTTTTTGAACCCCATTGAAATATTATGTAGGATTTGAAAGGGTAGTTACATGCAATAAAACCTCAAACACCTTGATGTCAAGTGAAGGAATTTTGTAAGGAAATGTGGTCCAAAATTTCAGTGACCAGTGAATAATTATGTCTACAAGAAGTTATTTCCTCTAACGAGCACAAGGCTAGCTTCTAAGGCCAAGGGTGTACTTACTTTAATATTCACATGTGCTAATATTTTTGTGTTATAAATGATTGAAAAAGCTACTTTTTCTTGGAGGTTTGTTCACGTTTCTCACCAGACACTGTATTAAAGAGGGTCAAATGTTGCTTGTTTAAATAGTTTGAAAACAATATATAATTTCATGGGGTGTACTTATTTTTGGCATCATCATACCCATGTGTGTGTACATCTGCATGCCTTACGTGCCCTCTGTACCTTCATCTGCTTTCTGTGTGTGTGTGTGTCAGTGTTCCTGCATCTCCAATGCGAAAAGTCCTTCAACATTAATTTCAGTTCCTCCTCAAACTGAGCTGTAGCCTGCTTCAATTCCACTCAGAAAGCCCTGTCTCAGTTGGCGTGAGCGCGTGTATGTGCGTGTGAGTGTACTGGTCCCTGAAGCTGCGTCCTGCCGCAGCCGCACTGCTTTTATTAAACCTCTCACTGAGATTGGATTCTGTTTCAAAGCCGGCTTTTGTTGGGAGTGACTGGAGACTTCATCTAGGGCTGACAGACGAGGGGGAGGTGGAGGGAGCGAGAGAGAAAGAGAGAGAGAGAGAGAGAGAGAGAGAGAGGGAGAGGGGGGCGCCCCTGAGCGTGTACGCGCCAGTGTGTTTTTTGTATGTGTGTGTGTGTGGTGCTGAAAGCGGAGTGGGTGTTGACAGGTGATGCACCGAGGAGAATGACAAGAGACAAGTGAGCAAGAGAGGAGCCGCATTGTGCAACTCCGAAAAGTGTCAGTGCGCTGATCTGAAGACAATATGAGTTAATGCGAGTCAGGGCACACCGCATTCAAGGAGGGGGTAGTTAAAGGGCCCATAGCTTGCATTTACCTTGCCTTTTAACAGCTGTCCAAACATACGCTGAAAAAGGGTCGGAAGGTCAGTTTATAATTATCGTTCACTGTACATTTTTCTTTACACACTTTGCAGAGCTCACTTAAGGTAAAGGGAGTGCTTATGGCTTGTTGGGATGTCACTTTAGATGCTCTTTGAAGTGGGCCTAGAAACCCCAAAGTGAATGCCACATTAACAAACATTTGTAACATTTTATGAATTTTTTTAATTATTGGTTAACACTTTCAGCTCAAGAAATGTACAAAGAATGCATTTTGGAAGTAGTCTGTACTTTGCGTGTGGGGATGGCTCTTCTTATTATAGTACAGGGCTTTATGAAGCTGCTACATTAAGCTTTCAAACTTGAACCCCTCCTTCTATTATAACTGATCTGGTTCCATTATGACAATTGTGGTTTGTGGTTATTTGTAACCTTTTGGACACACACACACACACACACACACACACACACACACACACACACACACACACACACACACACACAAACTCTACCTCCACAGCTAACAAACATATTTTATGGGCATATAAGCATCTTTTATCAGGCAATGCAGATCGTTACTTCGAATACTGTACAAAATAACTACAATTTGATACTGTGATAATTTCCTAATAATGATACTGTGAGTCCTATGTTGGATTGGCCTTCTGTCCCGGGTAAACCCCACCTTGGGCCTAGTCAGCTAGGATTGACTGCAGCTTCCCCATGACCTGGGGAAGTGGTTTGGAAAATGAATGAATAAATGAATGATACTGTGGTTACTATGAGAATTTGCTAATAGTGATACTATGGCTACTGTGATTATTTTCTAATAGTGATACTGTGGTTACTGTGATATTTTTCTAATATTGATACTGTGGTTACTGTGAAAATTTTCTAATACTGATACTGTGATCATTTTCTAATAATGATACTATGGTTACTGTTATAATTTCCTAATAGTGATTTTGTGATAATTACTTACTAAAGATTCTGTGATCATTTCCTAGTAATGTCACTGTTTTTGATAACTGTGTCTGCACTTTATTTGTCACTACCTGTTACCTTTGTATTGTCTTCTGTTTTTGCTGCTGCACAAAATGCCATCAGATTATCTTTGTTTGAAAGTATAATGACAAGTAAAGGCTCTTACCCAAAGAAGTCCTAATACATTTACTCAGCACTCTGTATGCCCTTTATCCTGAAAGGCCTTTTTGCTTAACATGCAATGTGAATATATGAACATGAAATATAGTGATTTTAACTCAATAGCACTGCATGCATTTAATGCAATGTGGATTCCAGAACCATCCACAAAAATTATAGTACAATGTCGATGAGTGATAATGAGCTGGTGCTTCTCCTTTTACAAAATGAAAGAATAAATCAAATTTGGGTCCATCCTGTCCTGAGAAGCTTAGCTCAGTTGTTGAAACTCTATCCCAGTGCATTCAGATCTACTTCAGGACATCTGGGGCTCAGTTTGAGAAGCTATTGGAGATGTAAGCTACACACATAGGTAGTCACGGCTGAGGAGCGATTTTAGAGAGACAATGAAGCCAACAGAGACAAACTGATGAGCTGCTGCTTGGAGAAAAACACTGGAGTGAGAGCTGTCAATTACAGTGGTGGAAACCTACATGTGACATGTCGACAGTTCTAATTGGTTGAATGTGTTTTTCCCATGGAGAAAAAATGAGAATTCGTCTTGGATGTGAATGTGCCTATTCACAGGGTAGTTGCTCACAAAATACTAAAAAGACCTTTAGAAATAAACAGTGTCCTTAAGACTGTTACATGTAAACAACCTTTGTTCCCATTCGCTGTAGTGTATCTCAACTTTCATTGTGAATGGGTGGGGTTAAACTGATAGATAAGCACATATACGCATATACAGTGGCTTGCAAAACTATTCGGCCCCCTTGAACTTTCCCACATTTTGTCACATTACAGCCACAAACATTAATCAATTTTATTGGAATGGTGAAAGACCAATACAGAGTGGTGTATATACAATACAATACAATACAATACAACGAAAATCATACATGATTACAAACATTTTTTACAAATAACTAAGTGCAAAGTGGGGTGTACATAATTATTCAGCCCCCTTTGGTCTGAGTGAAGATTTCCCAAGCCCTGAACATCCCACGGAGCACTGTTCAAGCGATCATTCAGAAATGGAAGGAGTATGGCACAACTGTAAACCTACCAAGA
>JBBPDA010000041.1:2663852-2689216 GCA_037974385.1 Arnoldichthys spilopterus
AATGGGCAAGGATTTCAGTCTCTAGATGTGCAAAGCTGGTAGAGACATACCCTAAAAGACTGGCAGCTGTAATTGCATCAAAAGGTGGTTCTACAAATATTGACTCAGGAGGCTGAATAATTACGCACACCCCACTTTGCAATTATTTATTTGTAAAAAAATTTTTGAATCATGTATAATTTTCTTTCCACTTCTCAAGTGTACACCACTTTGTATTGGTCTTTCACGTGGAATTCCAATAAAATTGATGTTTGTGGCTGTAATGTGACAAAATGTGGGAAAGTTCAAGGGGGTCGAATACTTTTGCAAGCCACTGTATGTAGGCATTTGTGACATCACAAGAACAGTGAATTCCTTAAATGAACTGTAGACAGATTTGGTTTTGCATTTTAAGAGCCCTTTAAGACTGATATATGCAAAGACATCTGTTCCGATTAGCTGCCATGTATTATGCCTTCTTCAAAAAGCAGCTTCACTTGAATGGTCAGAGCTGAACTGTTGAATGGTCTTGTTCACTAAACATGTTCATTTTTGTGACATCACAAAACGAATGGTGTGTTTTTGAAATGTATATGTATTTACAACATTGGATTTTCCATGACATGGGCCCTTAAAACACAACCAGGCATCAATGCTGCATTTTTTTGCCAAGCAACCAGAACACGTAATTAAAGCCGATTTGCAGAGGCTCTGCCAGATTCACAAGGAATATATGGATGTGTCTGCTCTGCACATGCCGATGCATGTGAGCAATGCTTTGTGAGTGCATAAGTGTATGAGAGAGAGAGAGAGAGAGAGAGAGAGAGAGAGAGAACATACACACCAGACAGAGGAATAAGGACTGTGGACGGCTTTGTTCTTTATCTGGTCACAGTGTGGCATTTTCAGCCCAAGGCATATTAGAAGGGTGAGAATAATATGTGCATGTGTGTGTGCATGAGTGTGTGTGTGCACACACCGATCAGCCACAACATTAAAACTACTTACAAGTGAAGTGTCCATTGATGATCTTGTTACAATGGCACATGTCAAAAGGTGGGATATATATTAGGCAGTAAGTGAACAGTCAGTTCATGAATTTGATGTGTTTGAATCTGAGGGTCAAACTGAGATGAAAGTCAGAGCATCCCCAGAACGCCAGGATGTTCCAGGTGTGCATCTAAGGAAGGATAAGGACTGGTGAACTGGTAACAGGATCATGGGCACCCAAGGCTCACTGATGATCTGGTTTGAGCACAGAGAAGTGCTGTAGCACAAAAAAGTGAATGCTGGTGCTGAAAGAAAGGTCCCAGAACACATAGATGTATCACATTTTGCTGTGTATGAGGATATGACGTTGCATGCTAACCCTGGTCCAAAAAACCAGAACTGGACCATGGAGCAATGGAAAAAAGGGGGCTGGCCCTAATGAATCATGTGGACATCCAAGTGACAAGATGGCACCATAATGCAGTCTGGGTAGAAGGTGACCTAACTAAGGCAGTGCGATGCTCTGGGCAATGTTCTGTTGGAAAAGCCTGGGTCCTGCATACATGAGCAACATAGCAACTTCTTAAACATAGATATAAACCAAGTTCACTCCTTCGTTGCGACCCCTAATGGCAGCGGCTTCTTTATGCAGGATAATGCTCCCTGCCACACTGCAAAAAATGTTCAGGAAGAGTTTGAGGAATAAATAGTTGAAGATGTTGGCTTGGCCTCGAAATCTCCAGAATCTGTATCTGAATCTGATCCAACATCTGTGAGATGTGCTGGAGAAACTAGTCCCATGGAGGCCCCACCTCACAACTTACAGGACTTTTAGGATCTGCAGCTTGGTGCCAGTTACTACAGCACACTGTCAGGGGTCTTCAAAAGGTCAAAAAGTGGGTCTACCCAATATTAGGCAGGTGGTTTTAATGTAATAGCTGATTGGTGTATGTGTTCTTGCAAATGGTCACAATGGTGAATCAGCAGCCATGTGTGGGAGCATGTAATACCAACATGTGCGTCATAAACCTGACAACATCTCTGTCAGAGCCGCTCGTCAGAGTGTGGACCAGAGAGATTTCTCAGGCCAAAAAATTGTGGGAAAAAAACAGAGGAGAGGTAGCAAAACAAAACAAAACAAAACAAAAAAACCCACATTTAGTTAATTGCAGACGGCTTGTTTGGACACATGTAATGAGTCGCTTGATGTTTGGCAGGTCCTGCTGTTCCAGGGTGTGTTTGGAGGGGATGGGTGTTGACGACTGCTGTCATTTTTTTCCCGCCAAACTCTTCCCTAACAGGCCTTTCTATCTCTGACCCTGCTTAAGGTCAGGAATCGGGTTGTGGGAGTGGGTCCTGGATCAGCGGAAGAGTGCAGTTTCAAAAACAGAAGATCCCTATCGCACAGCCGGGTTTACACACCAGCTTCCTGCTGTTGATCTGAGCTGAAATGAACTGCAGAGCCTAGAGAGATAACACCAGCCATGCGCTGACTCCACATCAGCTTTTCCGCATCCCAATCCTGACTCTGGGTGCCGTGAGAGAGGCCGCAAGGCTGAATTCGGATCAGTCGCTAAAGGCAATGTCAACCGACAGTCAGATCCAAGTGACAAGAGCCATCTGGCCCTTGGCATTAGCATAAAGTAACGCTGCCATCTTGTGGTGGGCAGGTGGAATGCTATTTTGTTCCTGGCAATAGAGCTGCAGCGCCAATCCAAAGCTGGTTTTAACATTTATGTACCAGTTAATTTAATCTTTACAGCTTTCATTTTCAGAAAAAAGGATCAGTTGCTTTTGCTTTATTTACCAGTACTCTTTAAGGGGCCCTTATATTTTATAATATTTTTTTTCTCCAAGTGCGCATGTTTTTACTGATTTTTAGTAAGATTTTATAGTAATTTCTAGTCCAAGCTTAATTACCAAAGAACAAGGAACATTTACAGTTTTTTTTCAGAGATTAGCATCAAATCATGCAATGTATATTCTAGTTCAGGCTAATTTGTTACAGGCAGGGGTTACACTGAGCCAGGGCTGTCTTGGGCTCAGCCCTAGCACATGGTTATGCTCTTCTGTGTCATCAGGAATAGGCAACATTTAAACTGGGGACACCAGGAGTGGATCTCCATTGCTTTTTGTCAGGGATCATTTCGTCCTCACCACCTATTGGTAATCCCCCCAACAACACGGTCAACAAATATAATCACCCCAATACTCACCACAAACATAATTGCCAGTTTAACCTCTGGCTAGAGGACTGGAACAGATTTATTGTATTTTTTCCCCCTCCAATATCCCACCCAGCATCTTCTACTGATATCAGCCTGATACACTGGAACAGGATCAGTTCCATCACATAAAAGGCAGGTCACAGATCAGATAGAAAACTTATGCTTGCGTGCTTTGAATGTACAGGCCACATATAAGTCTCTTACCAAAGTGACATACTAATGTATGAAAATGAGATAGAAATGTATGGTCTCAATGTAGTAAGGCATGGAAACAGGATGTTAATGTGTTGACCTGACTTTGGATAGAGACAGGTAAGTCATGGCCAGGACATAGACATAAAAAGGGGAATGGGATACGAATGCATGACAACGACTTTGCAAAGTATGTGAACAAAATAGTCATGGCCATGTTTTAGTAAAGTATGGGACTGACATTTGTCAGGTGACAACCTATTAAGGTGTGGGAAAAAGACAGTAAAGTCATGACCACAACTTAGTAAAGCACAGGAACAACAAAATGCATTGCAATTATTAATAAAGAGTGAGCACAAGATAATTACTGTAAGTTGTGACAGTTGAACAGTTGACAGAATGGAATCCTAATTTGTGGCCATGACTTAGTAAAAAAAAGGGAGCATAATCCTAATGCATGGCAATTAATAATAAAGATAATTTATTTGTGATAATTAAGATGTGGCCACAACTTAGTATGGAATGGAAACAGGATCCTTATTGTGGGCAGTGGTGGCCTAGTGGTTAGGACGTTGCCTTTGGGACCTGAAGGTCGCAGGCTCGAGTCCCAGCCTGGGCAATACTGAGGTACCTTAGAGTGCTCCCCGGGCGCTGTTGGTAGCTGCCCACTGCTCCATGTGTGCACGTGTGATGGGTTAAATGCAGAGGTCACATTTCGTTGTGGTGCTTGAGTGACAAAGAGTCACTTTTACTTCACTTATGCGTGGCCATGACTGTCAAGTGTGTGAACAAGATATTAAAGTTGGTATACATAAGTCGTTGCCTTGACTTAGCAATAAACAGGAACAGAAACCTAATGCATGCCCATAACTAAATAAACTGCAGGAACAAGATAACTAACTTGTGACGGTTAAGGCCTTGACTTAACTCTCTCATTGTGCCTTACTAAGTCACAGACATACAATACAATACAACCAATTCCATTCCTTAGTAATCTTTTACTAAGAAGGGATGTCATCAGCAAGGGTCTCTGGTAATCAAACTTTGCTACAGGCTTGCAAAAGTGCAGTAATATGTCATCTCCTGTGCTTGCCAAACCCCAGCCACTGATGAGCCTTCTATAGACAAGCACTTTGAAACCCGGCCCAATCGAAAAATATTCATCCATTTTTTTCTTAATCAAGTTGTACTGCAGCATGGAGAGAGTCCAGGCGCACCGACATCATAGACCCTGCTTGAAGCCCTTAGATCAAACAAGCGAATGCCATCAACAGATTAATACAGTGGACGGAAGCAGATTAGCTCCTTATACAGCCCCCAGCTGGGGGCCGAATGAATGGGGCTGAATGGGAGAGAGTGAAGGAAAGTGATTGAAGAAAATTATAACTATTTGTCAGGTTTGCTCTTTCCAGGACCAGCTGGGTGGAATGAATGCAGTCTATTCGTATGAATAGATCCATATGGTGGTACATGCGATGGACAATCAGTGAGCGCTGCTGTAGAGGGCTATTTTCCTGACATTATCGCCTTTGAGCTGAAAGCAAAAATGGATTTAGATTGCATCTGACGAACATCCTGAATCAACACCTACACGCCAAGTGTCCATTTAATACATTTTCCTCATTACACACACAGTTCCGGCCTCTATCGACGCCTTTCCATGCAACATTTTCAACAGCACAGGCAATAAACACATTATATAAGCCTCGTCAGACCCTGATGAATCATTCGCATTTTGCCGTTTTTCTCCTTGCTTGTGTGTGTGTGTTGATGTGCTACAAAGCCACTGCTCATTTAGACTGTGTGTCTTCCATCAGCCTGCAGCCTCTGGCGAACAGAAGCAATCTCTGTTTTCGCCTCAGGTCCTGCTTTATGTGACAAAAAAGTAGTGAAGCAATGTGAGCTTCAGAGATGAGTCTGCACCACGCATTCATTGAACCGAGGAGGGCGGGGGTCGGGGCCGGTGGGGGGGTGTTCCGTGAACCAAGCCTTCCTTGGTTGCCCTTATATTTTTAATGAAGGTATAACTGTGGGAAACCTGGAATGGTGTTTTAAACCAGAAAATTACAGAGAAACAAATTTAAAAAAAAAACCCAAATAAATATCAACATTATTTATTCATTGAATTTTTTTTCCAAGTCAGCGTACCTTCCAGCTGTTCCATGAAAGTGGAGAGAAACTGGGCTTTGTGTGCAAAATTGTGTCTAATTGGCAGACCTGTTGTAAAATTGATAAACACATGTAGCGATTATCAGGCTTTGCCAGATGGGTCTACGCTTTTTTTCCTAAAAGATGGTCTTTCGGCATCAGGATTCACCTGTTACCATGGCAACAAATGCATCACAACAACTCCAGCTGTGCCACAGGCCTGCTGCCTTATCGCAGGAAAGAAATTGTGTGGTTTGACTTACACCTTTTTGTTAAACCGTACAGAATATGATTTTCTCTACAGCAACAAAGACAACACTTTTACCACTCTGTATAAAACTTCTCATTTATGCTTAAAAAAAAAGATCCAAGACATTCCACTGAACACCAACAAAGCCAGATACTGGGTTGTAGTGTGTGTTTGGTGGAGAATGCCCATGAAAGGTGCCCATTGTTGGAGAATGGTAGTGTTTGACAGGGAATGTAGAGGCTTGTTGGAAAATGAGGGTGTTTGCTGGAGAAATGATGGTGTTTGCTGGAGAATGATGGTGTTTGCTGGAGAATGATGGTGTTTGTCGGAGAACGTAGAGGCTTGTTGGGGAATGATGGTGTTTACTGGAAAATGATGGTGTTTGCTGGAGAATGTAGAGGCTTGTTGAAGAATGATGGTGTTTGTTGGAGAGTGTAGAGGCTTGTTGGAGAATGATGGTGTTTGCTGGAGAATGATGGTATTTGCTGGAGAGTGTAGAGGCTTGTTGGAGAATGATGGTGGTTGTTGGAGAGTGTAGAGGCTTGTTGGAGAATGATGGTGTTTGCTGGAGAATGCAGAGGCTTGTTGGAGAATGATGGTGTTTGTTGGAAATTGATGTTGTTTGCTGGAGAATGTAAAGGCTTGTTAAAGAATGACAGTGTTTGCCGGAGAATGTAGAGGTTTGTTGAAGAATGATGGTGTTTGCTGGAGAATGATGGTGTTTGCCTTAGAATATAGAGGCTTGTTGCAGATTGTAGAGGTTTGTTGAAGAATGATGGTGTTTGGTGAATAGTGGTATTTTTTTCCACAGAATTCTGCGATCTGGTCTAGAATAGTAGCATTTGGTTTGTGAGTGATGATATTTCATAGGAAATGTGGAGTTGGTGTGTCCTGGGTGTTTCTGGTAGCTTAAGGATCAAACTTGTTAAAGTATAAGGTAAAAAATACAAATAACATTGCAAAAAACAGTTATTCCTAAATAATGGCATTTTTTAACACTGCCATATGGTCACAGCAGGAACGCTGGATGCTCAATAGACAAAAACATCACCTTAGACAAAAATACCAAGGCAGAGCTTCTTTCCAAATGCCTATAAATCATTGTACACCAGTGGCTTTTGTAAAGAAAGAGTGCTGACCCAAAATGCGGAACGAGCTATGATTTACGATTGTACTGGAGACAGTTATTCACCTCACTGAACAACGATCAACAGTCTGCATTCAAGGCGCCACGGCTGGATGAACAGATCAGAAAACAGAAGCTCTGGTTGAACCAGCAGAATAAATCATTCATAATGAAAAATCAATAAGTGCAGCACTGGCCATGATAAAAGAAAATGAAACATTTACCAGAAGATGGATTACAAAACATAATAAATGTGTTATTAATCAATAATAACACTGTAATAAGCACACTGGCGCATACCTAATGAAGACAAATGTGTGACCAAGACCATTTCAATATCTCATGTGAATATCTGTCTAAAGTAAAACGCATTTTCTTTAAACAAGGGAAGAAGAAAAGACCAATTCTACTGAAAAAATAACTCAATAATTCAGCTATGGAAACTCTATAGAGCCCTTGGAGAAAGAGCCTCACATGCTTCAGCATGTAAGACAGTGTTAAAGATCATTATGTTCTCACAGGTTTCTGTTCCATAAATATCTCAGTTCATTCGCAGCTGAATCAGGAAAGGCTCCACCGCACAGCCTACTCCTCCATCAGCCACTGCTGACCACACACTGTTCTGATCTGGCTGGTATTTGTGTTTCATCTCTGACACAATATTTTACAGGGGCTTGACTGAAGTCCACTAACAACAGTGGCTGACCCATCCATAGCTACAGCGAGTGGCAAACATGGCGTGTACAGGGGCTGAGACAGCATTGCTGGAGTCCCACACAAGTTATGTCTGGAGACTCCAATCAAGGACAAGTTTTGAGACAAGCAGTACCAACTTCAGCCACAGGTGAAGATTCCACCACTAATATATGATCATTTCAGGGTTGTTGATTGGGTAGCTAAGGGGTTAAAGTATCTTTTTTAGGGACAGAAAGTGTTTCACCAGTGAGGAATAATAAAGGAGAAGAGTCTGGTGTGGGGATTGATCCCACGCGGGGATGGAATCTCTAAGTGCTGTTTGCTTGCTGAGCTGAGTGTTCTGAATATATATTTCATAATATTCCTTAATATGTGATGACCCTAATCCTAACACCCCCCACACACACAATTCTGTCTACTCAATATTGGGGATGGGCATTTTATGCAAAAAATTATATTCAATGAGCACTATTTGACCATTTTCTTTCAATGTTACCCCCTAACCTTCACAGGCTCCTCACTCGTAACTGTCTTTATTTTGATATCTTTACTGATGCAATACTTGTTTGAATAGTCTAGAATCCCCAATTGAATCAAATTAAACTGTTAAAGCCAAACACCCTTAAAAAGGGGTATAATGCCCACACTTTGAAAAAAAAAACTATTTTATCTGCTTCTAATATTTTTTCTGCTTCTTTTGTTGTTTAATGGCAATTGGCCAACAGCCTTTAAGTAATCCCTTTCTTTCAGGTGTCTGTAAAAACAAAAGATCATATATATTTTTAAGTCACATTAACTATTCGATTTGATTTAATACCTAAAATGCAAATATATTCATTTGTACATTTAAAAATACAAATACGTAAACATCCAGTGGCTTTAATAAAATGAGGTCATTACAAAATGACTGAAAACAAGTCATTAATTAATTACAGCATTATATAAAAAATTATATTACCATTCAGTTAACACTATGAATCGTACATACACTGACCAGCCATAACATTAGCATCACTTGCCTAATATTAAGAAGATCCCTCTTGCTGCTGAAACAGCTCTGACTGTGGTGCACTGTGTGTTCTGATCCTTTTCTTTCAGAGTCAGCGTTCACTATTAAAACCACAGTAGCTCTTCTGTGCAATTCAGACAGGCTAGCCTTTAATCCCCACATGCATCAGTGAGCCTTGGTTGCCCAAGACCCCATTCATCACTTTTAGTAGGTACCAACTACTGCACACCTGGGACCCTCCACAAGACTTGTTGTTTTGGAGATGCTCTGACTCGTCTAGTCCTCACAATAAGGCCCTTGTTGAAGTGGATCAGATCCTTACGCTCGTCCATTTTTCCTGATCCCAGCACATGAATTTCAAGAACCGACTGTTCACTTGCTGCTTATTAAATTCCACCCCACTGACAGGTGCCACTGTAATGAAATAACTAGATAGGCAATGTTATTCACTTTATCTGTCAGTGGTGCTAATGTTATGGCTGATAATGGACACTGCTTTAGCCGTCTGTTACTGCTGGCCAAAATTGATGTCTAGGGGTTAAAAAATCAATCCCACAGCCATTTATCACCAGCAGCTGGGTTCATTAGTGCCCTCCTCAGGCAAGTTTGCACCTCCATTTCAACCCACCACCATTCAGACAAGTTAATTATCAAAACTGACCCTCACTTCTTCTAAATTAACTCAGAGTCTGAGATGCGGCAGACTCTTTCAGTGCTGTCACTCTGTGGAAGACGCGTACACTGCTAGTGTGTTGTCAGGAGTGCCTGTACTGATGCAGTACCCTGCGGAGTGTGTCAGGATTTATTAAACCTGACATTTTCACCGTTTTGGGATGCAGCGCTGCAGTGATAAAGTGATAAGAGTGCTCGGTGATGATGAAGGATGGGATGGGGTCCATTGGAAGTGTCACACAAAGTCATTTTTATGTGTTTTGATCTATGGGAGAGCATAAAGCAGCTTTGTCACAACATGCAGTGTCATGGGTAATGGGAAAAGTATGGCAAGTGATTCACAAGACAAGCCATAATCCTAACTTTTTAACATTTTACCCTGCCCTATACGGTTACAGTTCATACAATTACCTCATTAAAGGAAGGGTTCTTAATTAGCTGCTTAGGTGGATCACATCTGTTGGGAGCAGAAAAAACATTACAATCTGTGGCTCTTGGACCACAGCTGGGTATCTAAGGAACTTTCGGACTGGAGAAATTTCTTGGAGGAAGTTCTGAGAATGCAGTTTTGAGGGACTTTTCTAGCTCCTACTTCAAGGTAGGTCCTCTACCAACACAAGAGGAACCATGAGTGACAAAGTGTACCATGACTGGTTCAGACAGAAATTTACCATGATTGGTGCCCTTCTGGGCCGACAGGGGGTGGTTGGGAGCTTTGTTTTCTTGACCGCTCCATGACCGGCCAGCTGGGGGCGTTTGGCAATGTGTCGCCATGGTAACGTCAATCATGCTTATGTGTTTCACCTGGGCCAATGCCCTTATAAGCATGGTTTCCTAACCAGGCGGCGCAGAGTCCTTGTCCCTGGTACAGTTGTGGCTACCGAATTCACGTTGGCTACACCAGACTTTCTGGTAATTTGCTAAAGGCTCTTGGGTTTTTTGTCCTGTGGGACTCCCTTCCCTGTCTTCCTGTGACCTAGTAAACAGGCCCCGAGTGGCGCTGGGCATGGCACAGGAGACACGCTTCCTGTTTTTGCAAAGAAGTTGCAGTAAGAGAGCATACACCTGTCATTCATTTTCAATGAGATTTAGCTAGCTAGTTAGTTAGCTAGTTAATTAGTTAGCAAGTGACTATTATGTCGTCACCTAGGCAGGGCAAAAAGGGGCTAGGGGTCTAGTTTATGCAAATACTGAGCAATACCACACTGCGACTACCAGTAGGAGTGAAAGCGGCACTACTTGTTTAGTTCTACAACCTGGTAACCACAGCATAGGAGTTAAGAACCAGAATCCAGTATCCCCACACCCCCAAGGGACAAGTGATTTGTCTCTGTACATTGTTGTTACTGTGATCTCAGTGTTAGCAAACGTTGTCATTAGATTTAGTGACTTTTCAGACCCCCTTCTTTTTCTTATAGAAAAGGCGCATAGCGACAAATCTAGCATCCGTATTCCCAAGTGAGTTTCCACCCCCTTCTACGTCTAAACCATCCTGTCACTCTAGTCGAGTCCCCTTGTTATTTTGTTCGCCTGTGTTTTGTTTGTAAACCCCTTCTTGTAATTATCATCGCCAGCTGTTCCTTGATCCCTGGCACAGTTTTTGCATTTGTGTGTTTTCTCCCTTGACTTCAAATTTGAAAATCTTCAAATATTAGCTGACAGCCCAAGAGGGAACCCCTAGCTCTACATGTATTGCCTTCTGTGCTCTGACATACCTCGTTTAGTTCATTACAAATCCCTGTTTAGAGCTGGCTCAGGTGTGTCAGAGCAGCAGAAACATAAAAATCTGCAGAGCATGGCAGCCCCAGGTGTGTGTGTGTGTGTGTGTGTGTGTGTGTGTGTGAGGGCATGTGATGGGGAAATCACTGAAACAAAGTGACTGGAGTGGACTAAAGCTATTCGGATGAGGAGAGGGAACTGCAAAGGAGACAGAGGACAGATTTGAGCAGATACACTCTGGCGGCTTCACTCACGTCCTCCCTCATGTCACTCGGCAGGTGGATCCGGTTGACCAAAGGGCAGATCGGTGAGGAGCTCTGCAGAGCGAGGGCTGTTGTTCTGAATTGCAACCAGAAACGAACTGTGCTGACAGAGCGACGTCAAACAGCGGAAGAAATACTGCTCCCCTCTATCTCTATCTGTTCACACAGCAGCATGGCCATGAAATCATAGAAAAGGCCTTGTAGTTTGTTTGTGTGTGTATATGTAATGAAGGGATATAAATATGAACATATCATTTAATAAAATATCTAAATATCTAATCGCTAAATATCTTTACTAATGTTCTCAAAGTATTGGAGACAAAATATTTTTTTCCATAAAATAAAACACCTTTATTGTACTGTATTTATACTGTACTGTACCTCTGTATTGTACTGTTATACTGTAACCCTGTACTACACTGTCACTCTGTTCTATGTTACAACTCCACTTTGCACTGTATTGTTACTCTGGACTGTGCTGTGCTGTACTGTAACTATACTCTACATACTACTCTACGTTATATTGTATTATACTGTAACTCTGTATGGTATTATTATACTGTATTATACTGTAGCTCTACACTGTACAATATTTTACTGTAAGTCTGTATGGTACTATTGTACTGTTTTATACTGTAACTGCTTTGTTCATTATTATACTGTATTATACTATAACAGTATGGTACTATTGTAATGTATTATACTGTAACTCTGTATGGTAATATTATACTGTATTATACTATAACAGTATGGTACTATTGTAATGTATTATACTGTAACTTTGTACTGTAATATACTGTAACTCTGTAGTTATACTGTTAATCTATGGTACTATTGTAATGTAATTTTGCATTGTACAGTATTCTACTGTAACTCTGCATGGTACTATTATACTGTACTATACTGTAACAGTGTGGTCCTATTATACTCTTTTACACTGTACTATTGTAGTGTATTTTACTGTAACTCTTCACTGTACAGTATTATACTGTAACCGAATGGTACAATTGTCCTATATTATACTGTAACTCAACATTGTGCAGCATTATATTGTATTATAATTTAACTCTATATTGCACTATTGTAATGTATTATTCTGTAACTTTATACTGTACAGTTTTAAAGTATGTAATATACTGTAACTCTCTATGGTACAATTATACTTTAACTTTGTACTGTGCAGTATTCTACTGTATTTTACAGTAACGAATGGTACTATTGTACTCTATTTTACTGTAGCTCTGTATGGTATCACTGTACTGTATGGTTATGTACTATAAATGCATTGTAACTGTGCGATACTGTAATATAACTGCACTGTACTGTAAGTCTGTATTGTAAGGTATTGTACTGTAACTGCATTTTATTTCTATACTATACTGTAACTATACTGTACTGTAACTTCTATTTCTCTCCTATATTCTAGCTTTGTACTCTACACTAATGCTGTATTGCACAGCTTTATTATACTGTAACTGCACTGTATACTATAACCGTCTACTGTACTTTTATATTGTTTTATACTGTACCTATGTACTGCTACTCTGTACTGTAGCTCTGTGTTGTAATCACTGTACTCTAACTCTGTATTGCACATTTGTGTTGCATTATACCGTAACTTTGTACTGTAACTGCTCTGTACTTGCATAAATAAACAAATGCATAAACAGTGCATGAACGTGTGAGGAGGTGAGTGAAAGAGCTGCTTCTTTGCCTTTTTATGTACGTGTGTGTGCGTGTGTATGCATGGTTTCAGTAAACAAATCAAAATGTGCACATTTCAACCAACAGTCAACTTGAGTGTTGAGTGTGTACTCCTGTCTGGATCTACATGCAAGTGTGTGTGTGTGCTTGTATGTGTGTTCAATAGGCCCCTATTGTGCAGCCCCATGCAGATAAAAGGGCTTACACTGAGTCAGGGCTCAGTGGTGCCTTATTAAAGCTGTCAGTAGCATTGTGCTAAAGAATGCTTTGAGAAGGCTGATATTCAGCCTTTAAATTCCTGCAGCCCTAAAAGTGACGGCTGATCAGTTCAAGGAGCGCAGTGCTGCTAATGTAGCCTGACATCCATTAGGCTCTGTTCACATGATCAAGTCTTACTGCTCAATTCTTTACTGCATTCCCACATCCCATCTTTCTGATGGATGGCTCACATTTGTGCGTGTTTGCAACCTTGTCGCTAGTGTGAATACGCCGCTGCCCAGAAACGACCCGCATGCACACTTCCAGACCAGCGGCATCGAGCTCTTGAAAGCTGTTTTTACATTCACTGCACCATTTCTTTTGACCTCTCCATGCCCCGCCCACAAATAATCCTTTTATGGATACTGTGGCAAGGCTGGACAAGCTTTACAGCAAGGCTTCCCAACCTGCAAGACCCCCTGATCCGAACAAGCAGCTAATTAGCAGATCTCCCCTGGGTTGTAGTGGGTGTGTCAGAGTAGGGGATATACTAAAATAGGCAGGGTAGGGGTCCTTTGGAAGCAGAGTTAGGAGCAGAACCCTTAGCTAAATGCATTAATTATTTATACACTCATCAGCCATAAGATTAAAACCACTTGCTTTATACTGTGTATCACCACTCATGCCACCAAACAAACAGTGATGCACTTTGTCTTTTGGCCCCTTTCTAATAAAATCAGCATTAGCCTTTAATGTACAGGAGCTTCATTTTCGGGTTGGTCCAGATGGACTATCATTCTCTCTCTTCATGCATCAGTGAGCCTCGGTTGCCCATGAGCCTGTCGCCGATTCAGCAGTTTTCCTTCTTTGGATCGCTTTTGATATGTTATAACTACTGCATACCTGGAACACTATACAAGACCTGCTGTTTTGGAGGTGCTCTTCCAGCACATCAACTAAAAGAACTGACTGTTCACTTGCTGCCTGAAATTTCCCATTTCTCCATAACAAGGTTAAAAAACAGGTAATCAATGTTATTCACCTTACCTGTCAATCATAACAGCAAGGGAATGGTATAAAATATTCTAACTGATTTATTGAAGGTTACACCCAAAACACAACCATGATTAATTAATAGATAAAGTACAAGCCCCTTTGAAACATGTGAAGTGAAAGTGAATTTGTCATTGTGAACACACTCAAGCAACGAAATGCAACCTCTGCATTTAACCCATCACATGTGCACACGTGTAGCAGCGGGCAGCTATCAACAGCGCCCGGGGAGCAGTGTAGTGGGACGGTACCTTGCTCAAGCGTACCTCAGTAGTGCCCGGGCCGGGACTCGAACCTGAGACCTTCAGGTCTCAAAGGCAGTGGCCTAACCACTAGGCCACCACTGCCACCAATGTGCCTAGAGAAGAGACCTGTTTCCCCCTTTACATTAGCAGAAGTGTATGTACCTGCACTATGACTTCAGAACATGCATTTACAGCATTAAAATAGGGCATTATTCCTGGATAAGGCCAAGACACATAAACATGCAGGTGTAAACACACCCAACCACTTTTGAGCCACATTTTATCGCAGAGTAAACCACTTCCCAGTATTGTGACAGCACCCCCTGCTGTTTGTGGAAGAGACCACATTTCAGATTACCACCACTTAATAGGGGAATCACTGCTCCTTCAGCTCATCTTCTAATGTGAGTCGCCTTGGAGTGTATTTTTAAACCCGTAGCCACTCTGGATGAGCCATTCGGCTCAGATAAAGCCCAGATTTGCTTTACTTCGCTTCATTGTTTTTTGCTGTCACACTGTTTTGACGCACATGGCTTTTGAGGGCGATGAGATAGCAGGATAATTATCCTTAACAGCCTCTTTTTGTAAACATCGACTGTGTTGTGCACAACTGTACTTTTCCTTTGAATAGAACAGAATAACGAGGAGTAGTGCAGGTGATTGGTTGTGGTATACAAGCTGATTTGCATACTCGCCACAGTCCACAAATTTCTGGCTGACCGGGGACACTGTTCTGGAACTGGTTTTTGGAGAACAACTTCAGGCAGCAATACTTCTTGTTCTCTAAACCCCATTTCCAAAAAAAGCACTGACTGCTTTTTGTGATAAAGACAAAAAACTGTGTACATTTTTGACCAAACCATGGCTTCACTTGCACCCTCTGCACAGGCCACAAGATGGACATCTTGTCCTCCAGATCTTATCCTCTGTTGAGCACACCAAGATGTTCCTCATCTTCCCTGGTGTGAACAGTGAGTGGTTGTGAGTTTACTGGTTCAGGGTCAAAAGTCAGCCAACTGCAAATTGTGCGCGAGAGTGGAGCAGAACAAGCTCTATCTTTCTCTCTCTCTACACCAGGTCGTTCTAACCCTGCGGCTGTCAGCACAGCCACGAGGGAGTTCAGGCTGAATTTCTGCTGATTTTTAACTAAGATGTTATTTCCATCCACGCGATGAAATATGTTATCCGCCGCTCTTTGGAGAATTTGATAGAGGAGCTGTGAAAAAAATTTTAAGAGCGTGTGAATCAATTTTAGGCCACGGAAAGCTAAAAATAAAGCCTTCGGGGAGACAGTTACTCTTTTTCTCCCTCTCACACACAAGCAGATATTTTTAATGTATTCATACACAGTTAATTATTTGAAGCCTTCTTTCACCAGTACATTTATACACCATTGGCCATAACATTAACACCACTAATGGGTTAAGTGAATAACATTTACTATCCAGTTATTTCATTACAATGGAACCTGTCAGGGGATATATATATATATTAGGCAGCAAGTGAACAGTCAGTTCTTGAAGTTGCTGTGGAGAAATGGGCAAATTTAAGGATTTGAACCACTTTGACAAGCGCCTTAGTGTGATGACCAGACAACTGAGTCAGAGCATCTCCAAAATAGCAGGTTGTGTAGAGTGTTTCAGGTATGCAGTAGTTGGTACCTTCTAAAGAACAATTGCAAAATCTGTGAGAGGATCATGGGCACCCAATGCTCATTGATGCATATGAGTAAAGGCTAACTGGTTCCAGTCTGAGCTGTTTCAGGGGGACCTACACAATATCAGGCAGTTGGTAAAAATGTTATGTCTGATTAATGTATGTGATTTCATCAAGTTGTCATTGCATACATTTTAATATGTAAAGTGAATGAAAAAATAAAATAAAGAAATAATAAATTTAAAAAAACAAAAATTTGTTTGTGGCACATATTACCTGAAGCATATTACATGCAACTAACAAATAACAATTATTCCTGAGTGGTGCAACTGTCCAAACATAGGCTCTATTATTGAGAGATTGCAGTCCATGGCCAGGAGCCCAAAAGAGCACACCTGGCCCTCCCTCCTCCCCATTACTTGACAGTGTCTGCTAGCTGATATAACAGAACTAGCTGTTAGTATTCTCCTGAAGGCATGATAAGTTGTTCAATGATGCAAGGGTTAGTGCCCGGCCTTCGCATGGTTACGGCAATCATGCTTATGTGTTTCACATGGGCCAAAGCCCTTATAACGCTGGTTGTCAGACCGGGCGTCACGCAGTACTTATATATAGCCCTGTTGGCTGCTTGTTTTAGCCACACCGGACTCGCGCCGGTAATTTGGTAAAGGTTCTGGGTTTTAACTCAGGGTCTCCCTTTCCTCCCCCTTTCTTGTTTGCCCCAGCAGAGAGGTCTGAGCAAGGCTCAAGTGGCTGTCTGCTGGGGAAACATTTATTCCTCAACTCGAGTCCGCCTGTGACTCTGTATGCAGCCGCAGGTTGGTAGAGGGCTTCTTTCCCTGGCCCTCTGAGGAGCGCACCGGCCGCAAACCAGATCGGCTGTGCTCCCTCTCGAGTTGAGGCCTCTAGATAAAAGCAGAGGGCGAGGGAGATTCTGGCTGGCTCGTAGCGGGTCCCTGCATGCGACCGGGGTACGGCGTGTTAGAGCCCACGTCTGCGTCTAGAGACCCTTTCCCTCCTCCCTGGTGGCTGGTGTGCCGACCGTATGCCGAGAGCAACCATCGAGTCGGACTCCCTGGCGGCCGAGGGCCCGGAGATCCGTGGCTGGCTCGTAGCGGGTTCCTGCATACGGTCGGGGTGGCTAGTTGGCTCACACCTGCTTCCAGGGGTTCTTTCCTTACCCTTAAACCCAGTAATCTTTTCCCTTACCGGCATGACCCAGGGCGGCCCCTAGCTTAGCCCATGTTACCATCTCGTGGGCTAAGCTAACCGCTACATATGCTAGATTCCACCGCGGCCTGTTTACACATTGCAACGGCGGAAGACGGTGTAAACCCACCCATTTTCCGTCGACGCAATGTTCTGCCTGTATTTAGCCAGGGCCAATCAACTTGTCTAGTCTCGAAAAGGGCCCCTCCCCTGTTCTCTGATGCGACTGAGGGCTCTCGTTGGCCTCGACGTCGGCGCGTTACAGATTTTGCAGGAGCTGACACAACTTGGAGAATGTGGTAGCCATTAACCTCCCTGTGTTGGTGGTATTATGTGATTTGGGGAGTCCCAGCTAGTGGGTGGAATTGAAGAGAATGACATTGGCCAGAAAATTTGAAAAAAATCCAGACAAAGTATTCACATAATGATGTGAACTGCATTCTGAATGTGTGTGCATGCTTACTTGGAAAATAATACAGTTCATCCAACAATAAATGCAGCATGAAGAAAAAACAGTGGAAACACAAAGCTCTATTCCTACATGCTGATACATTTTACTATGAACAACATGGCCCAACTACTCTACTAGGGAGCAGAATGTAATGAAATAAAGCAGGAATGACAGACTGTGGATGAATTAGTTATTATAAGGTCTGATAGGGTTAAGACAGGCCTGAGGATGTTGAACTTCTTTATTTTACTCCAGCTCAGAACGAAGATCTGTATGCCCCAACAATAAGCAACACCTCATACAGCTGGGTTAAACAGGAGGTTTTATTACTCTATTAGAATTAGGATGATTCGAACAGGGCTACTATCACTGTGGGAGCTCTGGGTTCAGCCAATCACAGGGCAGGGGACCATTCATTCCAAAATTGTTAGTTTCCAATTTAAAATGCTATGCTACTGAGCTGGACTGTGTTACAGTAATAGGAACTAGCCTGTCATTTTGCCACCCATGTTGTGGGTAATCACATTACACAGGAGAGATGCCATAATTAAGAAGGTGTTTCACCCAGGGTGAGGCACATCCATTGCACTATTGATGTGCTGACCCCTTTAAATTCCCCAAATATGGCCGCGTAATTTCTGATTGACAGTGGTGGCCTAGTAGTTAGGACAATACCCTTAGGACCTCAAGGTTGCTGGCTCAAGTCCTGGGCAGGGCATTACTAAGGTAGCCTTGAGCAAGTTACCATTCTGCTACACTGGACTACCCAGGGGCTGTTGATGACTGCCTGCTGCTCCACATGTGCACATGTAAGGGGTAAAATGCAGAGGTCACATTGATTGTGTTGTACTTTGTGTGTGCTTGAGTGTGTTCACAATGACAAATGTCACTTTCACAAAGGATCTGCAATTATTACTGTCAGATTGTAAGAACTACACATATTACAGATTCATACTGGATAAAATCAGTACACAGTTATTACTGCTAGGCAGTATAAATTAAATGCAGTGCAGATTCATACTGTATAAAACTGCTACAGAGTTTGTAAAAATTGCAAACAGTTTCGATTCATATTCGATTCAGTTCACTCCATACTTATTTCTGTCAGGCTATTTCAACTAAATACACTGCATATTCATGCTGGATAAAATCAGTACACAGTTATTACTGCCAGACTGTAAGAACTACACACACTTGATAAAATTGCTCCAATTTGTACTGCCAGTCTATAAAAACTGCACACAGGGTAGATTCATATACGATTCAATTCACTTCACATTTATTTCTGTCAGGCTGTAAAAGCTACAGACACTGCAATTTAAACCTCAACGTAACTTCCTGTCAAGAAGTTGGTGCATGGTTATTAAAGATAACACTTCATTAATCCTGAAGTGTTGAAGAAAAGCATGTATAAAAGGAATATAATATAAAAAGAGAAACTATATGGTATGTATATATGTTAACAAATACAACTATAGTTTGTCTTGTGTATGGAATTGTTGTATTAAGTGTTATGAGTCCATTAGTACAAACACAGTTGTTGTTTGCAGTAGTAATACATTAATCTAGCTGTGTATCAATGTGGGATCTTATGGGCAGTGGAGGCCTAGTGGTTAGGACATTGCCCTTGGGACCTGAAGGTCGCAGGTTCAAGTCCCGGCACGGGCACCACTGAAGTATCCTTGAGCAGTGTACAGTCCCGCTACACTGCTACCTGGGCAATGTTGATCCTCATGTGCACCTGTGATGGGTTAAATTTAGAGGTCACGTTTCTTTGTGGTGCTTAAGTGTGTTAACAATGACAAATACTCACTTTCACTTCACTTCTGTAGGCCGATGTGGATATCTGATATTTTTCATACAAATTACAGCTGATGTTGAGGCAAAAAAAGTTAAGAAATGTAGACAATCCTGGTTTAGGCAATACAGTGTGTATAGAACTTTACAACATAGAATTTATCTTTATAAGCTCAAAATTAGGTAAATTCTGAAATATTTAAACATTTTAGCACAGGGTCACCTAAACATTCGGCTTTTCTAGAGTGCAATACATACATACTTCAATATCGATTTGAAATACTGATCCAGAGTCCAGGAAGTGTTCTTGTAATAATGAATATGTCTCTGTAATAATTATGTTGTAATAATGAACGATGTATGCAGCTTTATTTACTTTTGGATTACAGCATTAAAACATACTCTTTGCATATAGTATATATGTACTGCATGTGTATCAACTTCAGTTCATCTTGATAGTAGTAGTAACATCTTTTGCATGTAGCCAAATGTAATTACATATGTCTAACAGGGTGAACTGCCACTTTTCCAACAGGACTTTGAGTGTAACATGCATCATATTACCTACATTACTTACATGGCATCTACACATGAAATGCCAATATATCTAACATCTATGCTTATTTTGTCACATCAACCCAATGATCAAGATACACTGTTATATGTAACAGTGAATAAATCACCATTGCTGTGGCATGTATTGTTATTAGTAATTAGTTGCAGATACTAATTACTTCTGTTAAAAGTAATGAAATTATCCATTACTGCATAAAAAGGAATTAGTTATGAGGAAAAGAAACATTCTAAATTCTAAATTCACATCCCTGTTCAAGCTTCACAAAAATAAAATTCAGTAAAATAAGTATTCATGCACGGTGGAGAGTAGTCACACATTACTTTCTCTTTTGAGCTTAAACGAGCCTATAAGTGTGGTAATAATGGTAAAGGGCTTAAATGTTTCACAACTCAGCCCAGAGAGGGATTTGCACTCCCAAAAAAAAGCTTCATATGGAAATGCATTGGATGAAAAGCTCAAGATAAAGCTCTGTAAGCTTTGGTTAGTCTACTATTCCTCTTACTCGAATGACCAGAAGGAATAATCGTTGGCCAACTTTGACAGCACTGTTGTCCATACTTAAGTATTACTTAATTTGCATTACTAACAGCTAGTATAATAGTACTATGGTGTTAAAGTGTAATAACATAGTTATTACAAACCCTTAATACAAAACTAGACCTAGTCACGCCACTATATTTGCTTGTTTGAAAAGGCAGCATGTCACAAAGTAAAAACTGACAATGGCCCAGTCAGATCACGCGCAATAAATAGCAAAGTCACATCATTAAAAGAGACAGGAAGGCAGAAAAACAGAGGCAAGACAGACAGTGAAAGAGGCAAAAGCATGGAAGCGCAGCATGCCGGTGTCCACACTGTCGGATTAAAGGTGTGTTCTGATGCTGTGCTGTTGTGCGGAACGGATGAACGTTTCGCCACTCTGATTCCCTGTCGCCTTGCCTCGGCTTTAACCCCGCTTTACTCTGCAGGCTCAGCCAATGTCAGCCTGCCTAATGGAAATGAAAGGCCTATTAATGTTGCACTGGAGCTGTCCCATAAGGCCTTACACAGGCCACAAAACTTTGCACCACACCGCTTGGGGCCCTCACCTACATGCCGGCGTGATTGGCAGCTGGGTCAATCCAATGGGAAAGCATGACAGCAGTGATATTTACTCAGTGCTGTGAGTGGCCAGAAATACTTTTAAAAGGAGAGGCATCAAAACATGACAGGAGTGAAGCAGGTTTTGGAAATGGAAGGAGAAGCGGCATGGGGGAAAAGTGAGACGGTGAAGCGTTACCTCAATTTAAAGTTTCATTTACCCCCCGAAGCGCTTGGACAGGCTTTTAATCAAAAGTAAATGTTCTTTTTAATTGGACTCATATTGGCTCATTTGTCGCAATGTCAAAACACTCCACCGCCGCCAATCGAATTTACCTGAAATTCACTTTGTGCCACTGACGATTGCATGTTTAACCACAAGAGCAATGTGACCTAGTTTTCATACACTTGCTGAAAAAGTATCCCATGACTTATTGGTCTGGACTGAGGCAAAAACGACCAGGGCACAACTTCGGGCAGGGTTCCTCCCTGAAATATTACAAGTAGAGGACATTTTAAATAGCACAATAAAACATCAAACTTCATAAATGTCTAGTTAAACAAAAACAGTAGTTAAATCTACTCAGGATGCATTACGGAAAGGAGGCGATTCAGCGGAGGCACATTCGGGACAATGTTCTGCTGGGTCCTGCATTCATGTAGATGCTACTTTCATGTGCACCTAAAAGTTGCTGCTGACCAATAACTCCTTTCATGCTAACAGTGTTCCCTAACGCCAGTGGCCGCTTTCAGCAGAATAATATTCACAGTTAGAGGAACAAAGAGCTCAAGGAGTTATGTCCAAACTCCCTAGATTTCAATCCAATCAAGCATCTGTGAGATGTGCTGGACAAATGAGTCCCATGGAGGTCCCACCTCACAATAGAACTTAAAGGATCTGCTCCTGGTCCCCCCAATTTCATAGCACACCTTCAGCAATCTTGTGGGACACACGAAAAGTTCCAACCACAGAGTGGTACCTAGTGGGATTGGATTCTATCTAGTCGAGTGGGGAAGGTGGGGAAGAGATACAGCTGCTGTAAGGATAATACTAATAGTAGTAATTATTATTATTTTTATTATTTTATTGTTGTTTTTGTAAATAAAAAAATAAAATAAAATAAATAATATATTTATTATTATCAGGAGGCAATTAGAGAGGGAAACTATACCCTTGTGACAAAATTAAGTGTGTGTTGATGGTAAAATACCAGGGATATACTCCCACTGGGACACCCTCCATTAAAATATCCCCCACATTTTGTTACTGTTATTATTAGTAGTTTAGTTTTTATTGAATTCATAAATTGAGTGAATTATTATAAATTCAATTGTAGTTGAATGTGTTGACAATAGCAGGAAGATCAGTCCCTTAATGTGTGCTTTAGACGTCTGCCACCGCGATCTAGATTCCGCTCACATTCTGCCTCTTTCCTGCTGATTAGGGCTGATAACCGTCGAGATAGGACGAAGCTCCAGGCTTTGATTGAGTCACTGTCAGCGGCCTCCTTGAAAGCCACTCAGGCTCATCAGGAACGGTTAATCAAGCCCAGAGAAGTGCCTCTCTCCTGGGCTGCCGATGGCCTTTGTCCTGCCGCATGATGGATGGGTTCACGGCCCTGGCTGAAGCATTGTCCACTCAGACGGAGGCCTGCACTGACCTCCTGATCTTTATCTAATCGTTCAGTCACTCAGAAGTGCACTGACCGCTGACTAAAAAATGTGAGCAATTTAAACCTGCTTTTCGCTTAAAAACAAAGGACGACAGGTACAGTACAGTTTGGAAAAGTTTGTACACACCTAGGATGTGCATTTTACCCACCTCGCCACCACTCATTAAACATTTCAGGTGTCAAAAGGTCATTGGGCTGTGGAGCAGTGGAACTGCATTATGGGGAATGATGGATCTCCAGGACCTTTGGGATGAGTTTGAATGGTGTTTGTGATCCAGAACTAATCATCTAACATCAGAAACCTGACCTTGCTAATGCTCTCAGGTGCAGTCAGCTCCTCACTGCAATGTTTCTACATGTACATGCAGCGTAAAGGCTGCTGCCGCAGTAAACGGGGGGCTGGGGACGTCCTTGGTAATACCCTCTAATTCACTGCATGGAGGTAAAACTCCTACAGGAAGCCTCAGGTGGTCTTCAGACATCGGCCTTGTCCTGTGGTTATCCATCATAGTCCAACTATTTATGTTCACCTGTCTCTGACTGAGCACGAAGACGAGACATGTCACCCTGTCTGCCTCTGAGTGATTGATTTACACCCCACCACCCACCCAGCCCAATTCTGAAACAGTGCTTTGCTTCCTAACCTGTGTGTGCAGAGTAGTGAGATTAGGCCTCGGACAAACAGAAACGTGCAGGAAAGCATTAAATTGTAGGCGGATCTGCAAGTTTCTCGCATCTCGGAAGTGTGTGTGTGTGCACACGCCTGTGTGTGCGTGCTCATTGTGTCTAAGCAGAAAATGAATGGCTGGTAATGAAGTAACGCTTCACTCGTCCGTGATCAATAAAAACGGCAGGGGGTGAATTAGGCGCTCGTTTTTTTTACCCCTTTAATTACTCCTCTCATCTGTCGCTCTTCTTTTGTCGACTCACGGCAGGAGGCCTTTAAGCAGAGAGATATAGCGGAAGAGATAGATAAAGACAGAAAGAGAGAAGAAAGAAAAAGAGGAGATGGAGAGAGTGAGGGGTAACGAGAGATAAAGAGAGAGGAGGGGAAAAAGGAGTGAGAGAGAGAGAAGAGAGCAAGAGCGAGCAAGACAGAAAAAGACAAAAGAGGAAGAGAGATAAAGATAGAGTGAAAGAGTGGGAAAAGAGAATCAAAAGAAGACAGACAGACAGAGATAAAGAATTGAAGGTAAACCAGAGATTGAAAGATGAGGGAAAGAGAGTGAGAGCGATAGAGAGTGGGGGATAAAGTGAGGGACAGTACTGAGAGAGGGAGAGAGAGAGACAGTGAGAGAGAGAGAGAGAGAGAGATAGATAGAGAGAGAGAGAGAAAGAGAGGGAGAGAGAGAGAGGGAGAGAGAGAGAGAAAGCAAGAGGGAGAGAGTTCGTCTCATCTTCCTCATGGAAAAAGCATCAGCCATGAAGGGGAACGACGCCTTTTCCATAAATTTCTCTACAGCATTGCTTGAGAGAAACCCCCTGACAACCGACATCTCAGTCCTCATTCTGTGCTGAATGCACACAAATAAATCACCCCTTCAAAACACACACACACGCAAATATGCAAAAAATCACCTCACAGACCTCAGATAGGATCTCCCTCAGCTTCTGTTTAAACCAATCATCCATAACATTAACACCACTAACAGGTGAAGTGAACATCCACCAGCAAGGCATCAAAGCAGCGACACCTCACACAATAAATACACACCTGAAAGTCAGACACAAAGTAACAAAGTTACACAGCTGATCACACATGAACAGCACGTAAGTTGCTTATTGCAACTTGCTTACTGCTTAATGCTTATAACTGAAATTCCAAACTAAAAAATTAGCAATGGAAATATACATTTAAAAAAGAAAAAGAATCACCATCTCGTATACTGATTAAAAGGTTTTTACGCTTGAATAAATTGGACTCGACAAAGTGATATTTTGTACATTTGGGATATGAGGGGTCCTACTTGCGTAACATCACATACTGAGCAAGCTGTTCGAAAGTCCTCACCTGTAAAACAATTGAAGGGGGACCGAAACCCCTGTGACAGCCACTGCCAGGGGAATGGGGTAGGGTGTCTGTGTGTGTGTGTGTGGGGGGGGTTGTGGTGGTGGTGTTGCCTTTTAGTTATTGATCCTTTATAAAAAAATGTTTACAGTTAAGTTTTTTTTACAGTGATGGAAAAACCTGTAAAAAAAAACAGCTGTTTCCATGATTTGGAATTTGGCTTTTTTATTGTAATTTGGCAGTTTTCCAGCATGTTTTACCACACAAAATGTTGAAAATGTCACAATCCGGATGGGTTTGACAGCAAACGCAGGCAGGACTGACAGTAAAACACGAGGGTTTATTAACATAAAAGGGGGACACACAAAAGGACCAGGACCATGACAGTTTGCACTTACACAAACAACGTTGGACAAGGTGGAACGTCCATGAGCATCCTTT
>JBBPDA010000041.1:2697095-2708356 GCA_037974385.1 Arnoldichthys spilopterus
GACAGTGGGAGGAAACCGGAGCACCCGGAGGAAACCCACGCCAACACGGGGAGAGCTTGCAAACTCCACACAGAAAGCACCTGTGGCCAACTTGGGGATCGAACCCAGGACCTTCTCACTGTGAGGCGACAATGCTAACCACTGCACCACCGTGTCGCCCTACTCTCTAACTTATTAAAGTTTAAAGAAAATATTTCTAATGTTTTGATCAAATTAAATGTATTTAATAAATATAAACAAATTTAGAATGTGATGCCTGCAACACACTCAAAAAAGTTAGAAGGAAGGAATATAAGAGAAATGTTTATAAAATTTTTAAGTTATGCCATTGTGAAACATTCCACAATAAGCAGGTGAGCTGGAAACAGGTAAAGGAAACATGAATGGGTATTTATTTGTATCTTTTAGCTGCTGTAATGAGCAAATTTCTGAGAAAAGTTCTATTCTATAAAGGAAGCATTCCCCAAGGCTCAGTCTCTGTAAGCACAGATGGGTCATGGCTCACCAGTTTGTGCCAAACTTCATCAAATAATTGCCAGTCAGTTCAAAATGAACATTTCTCAACACCAGATTACAAAGAAATGTGGTCTTTCACCATCTATGGTACATAATAGTTTCAGGGAATCTGCATATATCTCAGTCCCTGTAGGACAAGGCCAGACACCTTCCAACCCCCCCTTAGAAGGCTGGTGTTATAAATATAGTTCATTGGGCTTGGGAAGACTTCAGAAGTCTATTTTCTTTTAACACAGGCTGCTGCTGCATCAAGAAATGCAACCTGAAAGTATTTTATGCAAAGAGAAAGTAAAACTTCAGTTCTATACACAGTTCTGTGGATGCAAGCTCATCTCAGATGGAGCAAAAGATGGTAGAAACCCATCCTGTGGTCAGGTGAAACCATGCTTCACTTTGTTTTGGGGAAAATTTGACTTTGAGTTCTACGAACTGAGGAAGACAAATGTAAATATACTGATATGTTTTCATGTATTTATTTATTATTTAATTTACTACATTCTTCAGCTTCTTGCATGAAGGGCTAAAAAAACATTAACATTTTTATGTTTAGGTTTCTTTACCCTTTTCAGTAAGGATTTGCATGCACCATTAGGTGTTTCAGTCATTATTAGATATAAAGGGACAAATAGGAAATTGCCAGACTCCTCATAAACTGACTTAATTCTTAACACCCTGAGAGACAAAACCTTGTGAAGTTGTATTAAAGCTATTAACAGACTAGCCATGGGAACCTTACAGGACATGTGGGAAGTTTATTCCCAAAGGTCTAGTTTATTTCTATAGCGCTTTTTTCAATTGAAATTTTCCTAAATTAGCTTTACAGAATCCGGGTCCGAGCCCCCAGTAAGCAAGCCAAAGGCTACAGAGGCAAGAAAAAACACCCTAGGCTGCAGGAAAAAACCTCGGGAGGAACCAAGGCTCAGAAGGGGGAACCAATCTTCCTCTGGTTGACACTGAATTGCAATAACAATAACAAAAGAGAAAGAAAAAAATATAATAATTTCAAAGTTAATTATTAGATGACAAGATAGCAATATGACAAGGTTAGGCAGTTAGGGAGAAGGGTATTGAAATAGCTGGTGTTTATATATATATATATATACTGTATATAGTATATATGTATATGTATGTATGTATATATATATATATATATATATATATATATATATATATATCAGCTCTGTTTTCCGTCAGTCAAAATCTGAATGTGGTTACACTTTTTTAATATGTGCATCAGACCACTAGGTGGAGATGATGTGTTTCTATGGCAATTACATGGTACAAATGCTGGCACCTTTCCATCAGGTTCTGGTGGTGATAAAGGAGGATAATGAAGTAATACCAATTACATGACTCTTCTTATTTATTGAGAATGGGGGAAAAAAGAGCCCCTTTCAACAGTGTACCCTCCCCCGGTCAGTACCCAGATTTCCCTGCCTGAGCAATCTGCATCCAGCCCATAATAAGCAATGTCCTTACCCACTGGCTATTGATGTGTAAGTCTCCCTGGGGTGCAGGGTATTTGAATTGAAACTTTTATTTATTTGACCAGTCAACAGCACTGCCTCTTCAAGTGAAAATGTGTGTGTGTATGCATTGGCAATAGGTGAATTTAGGACACACATATTTTGAAGTGCTGCAGCACGGAGTATTGATTAGAAAAACACACCACACTGTCACAGCACTCAAGGCATGAGAAACATTTGGCAGAACGGGGCTTCTGGGACATTCTGTATCTTCAGTCTGACATACCTACGCATTAAGCCATATATTACACTGCTTCATTAACTTGGTTTAATTCACACTTGCGTGCTTGTATAAATCCACTCTCGCAGTAATTCACCCCACTGATGCTCTGTGTCACTCCTCTGAGACACGGTGGTCCATACTTTTCTTCAGCTACTGCTGGTCAATTACTTTTCTCTCCATTATACTCAAAAGCTCACTATTAGCATCATGAAAAACAGCTAAATGGAGCGTATTACTCATGTTATCATGACGACAAATGCCATGAAGAAGAGTGGCTTCTCCAGCGCAATCAGTCACAGCCTTTTTAATGGTGTGATTGAGATCAAGATAATGAGTCTGTGGATGTGTGACCTTGATGATGAGTGAAGATGTTGGCTCTCTCATTTCATTATGTTTGATTTAGCCCCATGCTGTGGCAGAAACCCAGCAGAAACCTGGGACCTCAACTGCTCCTAAACTCTGTTGCTTTGTTGGCTGAGGGCATTCTTCACAGCTGATAAAGACGGATTCTGGGAGTGATGCTGGACTAGGGGATGGATGAACTCTCCAAGGCTCCTACACTGTTCTCCTTTCATCTGTCGTTGTAACTTGCCTTGAAGTTGTGGTTTCTCCTCTACCTTTGAAGAACTTTCCCCCTGTGGCTTTGTTCCAAAACACAGCACACTGTAGCTAGAAACAGAAGTAGCATCTACCTTGAAGCCTGAATTTACTTTAAAGGCTAAAATTACTTAGATTTTGCGATTTGAGGATATGAATGAATTAATGGATGGATATATCAGAAAACTCAGTAGCAAAGTGTAATACTGTATACATACTTGTGCACACAGACAAACACTGACAACTGTTGCACTGTTAAACACATTTTATGTAATGTGGTGTTGGGCTGTTTATTTTCTATGACAGTTTATGATGGAATGTAATGAATACTCAAATCTCAGTGTCCTAAAACTTGTTCCTAGTAAAGGTTAGTATTCAAGTTCTCTTGCCTATTTAAAATCATGCTTTTTAAATCAAAAAGTCAAAATCCTGTCAAAAGACTTGTATTCTCAATAGTTGGAAAAAGTTGGGATATTCTCCAAAATGCAAAAAAAAAAAATTCTGTGTAAATTCATATGAACCTTTAGTTTAAGAAAAGTACAAAGAATATACATACATTTAAAATTTGATGGATACAACACACTAAACAAAAGTTAACAGTTATGGACAGAGGTATGTTTTACCCCTTTGTTACATTGCTTTAACTTTTAACACGTTTTAACCTTTTTGGACTGAAGATACTATTTGTTACAGTTCTGCAATTGGAAATCTTATCAATTCTTGCTTGATATAAGACTCCTGTGGATCAACAGTCTGTGGTCTTAAAATGTGCCCTACATTTTTTATAGGAGACAGATCTGGACTGGTAGCATACCAGTCAAGTACGCTCTGTGTCTGCGAAGCCATGTTGTTGTAGCCTGTGCAGAATGTGGTCTGGTGTTGTCCTGCTTAAATAAGCATGGACGTCCTGGGAAGAAATGTCGCTTTGATTGGAAACATTCATCTCTCTAAAATCCTAATATGCACCTCAGTGGTATCTTTACATGAATACATCTCACCCATGCTGTGGGCACTGATGGACCCCCATATCATTAAAGATGCTGGCATTCGCACCTTTTACTGATAATAATCTTAGTAGTTTTAATCTTTGGCACAGAGAACTCGAAGACCATTTTTTGTAAAAACAAGCTGAACTGTGGACTCATCTTACCAAAGCACATGGTTCCACAGTCTTTTGGGTGATCTGACATGAGCTTGAGCCCAGAGAACTTGATGTTAACTTAGCTAATGTTAGAGGCACATGATGAACATACAAAAAAGCTCCTACCAGTACTTCCCAAACCAGTCCCAGAGTACCTTCTGCCCAGCACATTTTTGCAATTACACACCCACTTGGACTCCAGAACAGCTGGGCAATTTACTAATTAGTTTGATCAGGTGTGTTGGGAGCAAAAAAAAATCTAATATATGTGCAGGGCATGGGGTCCCCCAGGATCAGTTTTAGAACCACTGGACTTGACAATTTTATGACTGATGAACTTCTCTCTTAAGGCTTTGAGGAAAGTATGAGCATTTGGGAAAGTGTGTGTGCACTTTTCTTAAAGCTAATTAGTGTGCATTACCTTCTATTACTTGTTAACTTTATGGCTCTAGTGCAAAACTAAAGGAAGAAATTTCAGTCTTGCTTGTTGGACTATATAGGATAAAGGAAAAAAAGTAATTGTTTAATATTTTTATTATTATTTTTGCAGAACTATAACTTTGTGTACTTTTTTCTGTTATCTCTGTTATTCTGTCTTGGTCTACACTCTTTCATTCGATTATTACTTTCAGGCTGCATCACTCAGCTGTTTTCACCGACTGGCTGCTATGGGAGGAAGTTCGAGCTTAATGAAGGGAGAGGGAGATGAGGTTGTATGATGAATCTCTGCTCTAGCAGCTGGTGAAGGCTTGGGAGTTTTCTGTTAATCACCGGAACAGGAACCATTCACATCTGCCATTGCCAGCAGCTACAGAGTTTTAATACACCAGAAGATGCTACATCTGGCATGTAAACAGTTCACTGCAGGTGTATGTTCCCACTGTGTGTGCCTGGGTGTGAGAATTCCAGAGAACTCAAAGCATGGCAGGGGGTGGAAGTAATTTACAGCGAATACTTGAACTGTTATCCAGACTGACAACAGAGACATCCATAATTACACCGTGTCTGCCAATCTCTCTGTCTACAACTCTACCAACCCTGCATTAGCCTTTTGATTGCCAGCCACTGCCCTTCAAACTGCCTCATCAAACTAAACGCAGCCCTTCATGCATATGTAGATTGTTGGCTCAAACCTTCAAACAACAAAACACTCTATCAGAAAGTAAAGGCCTCCTCAAAGCCTTCAAAGTGAGACTATTTGGTTAGTAGGTGTGTCCATATAGGTGTGAAGGACATTAGCAGCAGCTAGCTTCCAGACGTTCTGTAACATATGGACATATCCAGTGCACAGTCACAAGAAATTACTAACATTGTCACAAACAAGTGTACAGATAAACTTGCCTTGAGATTACCTCTTGTAGTTAGGCTTTGGTTTTACAAACTTCACTGCTCTTGGGAGCCCCCTCAGATGCATTAACTGCTGGCTTGAAATTGGCCTCAGTCAACTGCAACATATGGATGCACGCATTGCTGCAGTGATGATGAGAAGGAAAACATATTCACAGATATTACTTTCAACAACAGTCATAAAGTTGATGATAATGGGCACCAATAACTTGCAAAACCAAGTTCTACATTATTATAAAAAGGGAAATTGGCAATGAATTTGGAATCTTGCTTCTTGAAACTTTTGTTCATAGCAGTTAGATAAGGTCATGTAGTGGTCTCAACGTACTCCTGGAGACAGTGATGGTCCCAGCTCTTAGCCAACCCCCACCATATTATATGTACACCGCCTCCCACCACTGTGGGACTCTGTTGTCACCAGGAGAGGGCGTACTTCCAAACGGTTCTGGGGAATTTTTGAGAGGAACTACCAACTGGGGATCTCCCCTGAGAACTAAAAACCTTTAGGAGCTTTTTTCTTTTTGCATCTGCACTGCCAGTAGGAATGATGAAGCCACGTGAGTTGGTAGCAACCACATATAAGAAGATTTTAAATGCCATGACGACAATCCAAAGTGGATTAATTCTGATGTTTGGTCATCTGGTTCAGGAGCATTAGTGTAAGGGACTGTGCTAGACAGGGGTGGTAAGGATGCCCCAGAACACTTAGAAGTCATGATTTTTTATTTTCATTGCAAAAAAATAGTTTAAAAATATCAAAAACCAAACTTTAAAAAAAGAGCATCTGAGCATCTTAGCATAACACAGAAAGTTTGTATTTTTATTATGTTTTATGTTCATTCATCAGTATGAAGTGAATCACTTCAATTGTCAACTGTTGCTCACTTTGGGGGCATGTTCCTAAAGCACAAGCAGTTGAGGGGCAAATATGGAACGTGTATGCAGAGTTGTGGGCTAGTTTTTGGGTCACAAAGTGACCTGATGTTGTTCTTAAAGCTTAAAAAGATAAGTGTAAAATGTTGGAGATTTTGTTGAGTGACAATAGAGAGATCGCAGAAAAAATATGCATCTTTTTTGTATAAAGTATTTATCATAAATTTCATTTGTTCTGCTACATTTGGCATCATGCCACTGTAGAATAGAGGAAAGGTAAGTATTGATTGGTTGCATTCCCTGTGTGTGAAGGAAAAAGGCAGTAAATCCAGTCTTGTCACTCTGGTTATTTGATCCAGTGGAAGATAATCCCTGGTTTATGTTTGGAACACATTCCTTTTCCCCAGATGGGAAAGCAGAGATACATCTCTCCTTTCCCAAGCAATACTGCTACCTGAAAATTGAAGTTGTGCACTTGTTAAAGGAATATCTTTGAGAAAATAAAAGAATTTTCCTCTCCTCACTACAGTTGAAACAGCCAAAATATGTTTGGTGTCTTAAGTTCATTCCTTTTTTTTTTGCAATGGCACTTTAAGGCTAAGAAGACTAACAAAGAAAATATATAACCCACCAATTAGCATCAAGCAAATTATGGAGCTGAACAATTTGGGTAAAATATCAAATGATATCAAATGTGATTTATTTTAAATCAATATTTTTATTTAAATGTAATTACTTTTTTCAAATGTTTCTCTTTTTATTCTTCATACCTATTTTTCACAAATACAAGTCAATTTTTCTGACTTTAGGCTATTATATACTACATATATTGTAACAGTGCACCAATTCACAAGCTATGCACTATTGCAAATCATTATTATTATACTCCCTCAATTAAAATCTATCCATAATATTGAATAATACAGGGTATAAATAAAAAATGAATGCCTTGTGATTTAAAAATAGCACTTTTTCAAATAACGATCTTAATAAAAAAGGTTAATTGTTCAGCCCTAGTTTAAATCAACACATAACTATCTCAAACTGTGTTAAGTTCCTGTTCATCTGTCCTCCATACCAGTTCAATCCTCATGGACCTCCTATATGTGTTTCATATGCTATTCACCTCTAGCTAAAACAGGGGCTGTCGCTCCAAGCTATGAACTTTAATCAATGCCAATTTTCTATACTTGTAGACTCAACTTTTTTATTCGTCATTGCTATCCAGTGTCGACCAGAGTCTTAATACCTCCCTAGGGTTCTTTCTCCAGCTTAGGGAGTTTGTCCATGCCTCTGTCACCATTGGCGTGCTCATTAGGGGCTTGGGCTCGGACCCTGATTCTCTAAAGCTGCTTTGTGACAACATCAGGTTTAAAAAAAAAAAAGCTATAGAAATAAAATTTAATTAAGTTGTTAAACAATCTTAATTAAACTTACTTGTGTGATTACAGTGCTGTTTCTTTTAAATTTGGGGAAGAATGTCACAATATTCAAATGTCAAGATCTAGCTGCTATAACTGTTTTTATTCCTAATATTCCTCCTTACTAGGTGGTCTGCATTCTTTAATTCTGTAACCTCACCATTGTGCATTAGCCTTGCTTATACATGATTCCATGGGAGCCAACATATTCTTTTTTCATAATGTCTTTTTTGAATGACCAGAGCTTAAATATCTTTGACTTTGTCTTTTTTGTCTTACACTTTGAAATAATATTAGTGGATTTTGATTTTACTTTGGTCTCCCGTATCGATCACAGCAGATATTCCTGGCTCAAGTTTGAGGAGCAGATGCCTGAGCAGGCCGCGAATGAAGTCTTGCTGTGCGCCCGCTCATTTCAGTTCATTGCCCTTTACCGTTGCACAGCATGTGAAAGTAGCCGCTTGCGTATAATGCGTCCAAACTTATGGCTAGCTCAGCAGGATTTGCCTATAATTCGATGGTAATGCAATCAGAGGCAGAAAGAAGGCGCGCTTAAGGACCCATTGAATTGATTGCAGTGTCATGTTCTGTGCTTCAGTGTACCCTAGCATGAGAGAGGCCTCCCGTCATAGATATGACACATTTAGGCTTCGTCTAGGCCTAATAGTGGTATTAAATCATCCTGAATAAGTGCACTGTGACTCGACAGGCTTATTTCTTTAGGCTCTGTCTAATAGTGGCTTACCAGGCTCTCTACTGTGGACGCTGTTGAATCGTGATATATCATAAGCCCCTTTGATATAAAATGCCTGTGAAGCAGTGTTTGTTTTCTCAGGCATTTCATCATGGCGTCCACACTATGAAATTATTTTGTGTCTTTTGTGCTCAGATCTGCCATTGTTTTTTGTTTATTTTTTTTTTACCTGTATACAGATCGCAATATAAATGCAATTATTTTCTTTAAATCAATCTTCTATTTACTTTTTTCCAAGTAAAAAGCCAATTGTGTGGGTGTGGAGACTTTCCTTTTAATGAGTTTTTGCAGGTTGGGATGTCTGGAGAGGTGGCTCTGGCCTTAGGTAGTACCATGCTAGCAGGCTAAAACTTGAGAGCTTGAGAACTTTTTTTCTAGCTATTTGACTGCTTAAAGATGTAAAAGGTTCAGTCATGTTTGTTTTGGATGAGGAAAGCATGTTATTAGCACTATTTCCCTCTTTGCCTTCATTGTGCCATTAAAAAGCAGGTTCAAGCTACATTTGTCCTATGAACATTGTAGAGATGATGCAAGTTAATTCACCCTCAGGTTCTCAGGAAATAAGATAATGAAAAGAAATCCTTTCCAGAGAAAAATTTGAGCTGTTGTTGTGGTGCTCCAAATGCTCAGTTGCCTCATATTTGAATCAGATGGGGTTAACAATGGCCTGTTTTCACTGTCTGTGTGCTACATTGTGAAATGAGCCCATACATTAGCCCTAATTGAATGTGAAATAAATCCACACCACAAGAAAATGTTCAGTCTTACATCTGTGGTCCTCTCAGTCACTGGAAGCCTGCTGTGATTAAGACATGAGATGAAGGCGACAGGGATTCTGGACATGGGTAGGCTAGCAGTGGAAGTCCAATTCCAGCATCCTCCAGGGGCTCTGAGCACACAAGCACAGAAAACAGACTGACCAAGTATGTCCCTGCAAGGGTGTAACACAATACATCTGGGTAGAGATTGGAGTTTGTTTCTAACAGCTTCAAACTTCCAGATTGCCAGCAAACTTCATTGTATTACACTTATTACCTTGAGTACACAAGAGAGTTCAGGCTATATGAAAATTATTTCACCAGGCTTTTAAGCCAACATGGCTTTTTATGTGTGGTTGGGAATGATTTAAAACTCCCCTATCCTGTTCCCAAATGAGCCAATCAATAAATTGTTTTAATTTTTAGTTCAAATGATGCTGTAATGCTGCACTCATTACTTCAACAGAACAAGCCACTTGGTAAGAGTTGCCAGATTTGTCAAGATTTCTGATTTATCATTTAATTGCAATTGCTATGAAATATATATCAGGATTATCAATATTTAAAACATTTTAAAAAATGTATATTAGCAGCATAGTGTGTAAACATGTTTCAAGTTTCATGATATTCCAATCACATCAGTCATATGCTCACTCCATGCTGAATATTGAATTCATTGTTTTTACAATGTTACAAAAACAGTACCTTTATAGATGTCCTCCTCATATGTTCTTCTCAGCCTGCAGTAGTTTAGCCCAGCGTTGATGTAATAAGAAGTGTTTCTCCCCAGACTAGTTGTCAAAATGAAACACAATGCAAGAAAGCCAATCAGAGCAGAATTAACATCATGATGTTTGACTTTTTACTTATTAGTAGTATAAACAAAAATAAATAAAGATAAGTTCAAAAGACAAAATTGATTAACTGATAAAAAAGGTGTCCAGATAATATAATAAAATATACATTTAGGAACATGTTAAATAAGAGTAAATCAAGTTCCTGAAAAAAAATTGCTGTTAGGTGTGAAATATATTTGAATAACATAATATGCCAAATACATGGCATCATATATATGTTAATGAAGTAATAACAATGTGCTAAGGTGTAGTTAAATAAAAATAGAACACTGACAATAATTTGGAGAAAAAGGTTTTACATGTGTGATTTTAAGAACACCATGATGTGGAGCTGCTCCTCTGCAGAGGGTACTGGGACATCACATGCCATCAAAGGAAATGAATAGAGTGATCGACCAGGAAACATTAGAGAATAATTTAATCTCATCAGCCAAGGAAAAGGAGACAATGGACAAAAGAAAAAACCTCAAAAATACAGCGCAAATATCTCAAGAAAAGGATGATGGTCCTTGCATGGAAAAGCCTGACTACAATCCTATTGAATGTGGATGTTTGAATGTTTTAACACATAACATTGGACAGTTATAAAAAATTATTGACTTTCTTTGTATGTAGAAGTTAAAAAGATTTTAAATTTAAAGTAAATATACAGTGGAGGAAATAATTATTTGACCCCTCGCTGATTTTGTAAGTTTGTCCAATGACAAAGAAATGAAAAGTCTCAGAACAGGATCATTTTAATAGTAGGTTTATCTTAACAGTGACACAGAGCACATCAAAAGGACAATGGAAAAAATAACTTTAAATAAAAGATAGAAATTGATTGGATTAAGGTCCAGAGACTGACTAGGCCACTCTATGACCTTAATGTGCCACTCCTTTGTTGCCTTTGCTCTATGTTTTAGGTCATTGTCGTGCTGGAACACCCATCCACGACCCATTTTCAGTTTCCTGGCAGAGTGAAGGAGGTTGTCGCTCTGGATTTTACGATACATGGCTCTGTCCATTTTCCCGTTGATGCGGTGAAGTTGTCCTGTGCCCTAAGCAGAAAAATACCCCCAAAGCAAAATGTTTCCATCTACATGATTGACGGTGGGGACTGTGTTTTCGGGATCATAGGCAGCATTTTTCTTCCTCCAAACACGGCGAGTTGAGTTAATGCCAAAGAGCCCAATTTTTGTCTCATCTGACCACAGCACCTTCTCCCAGTCACTCTCTGAATCATTCAGGTGTTCATTGGCAAACTTC